>BRDA01026854.1:0-15838 GCA_036984385.1 Crenuchus spilurus | reverse complement strand
GTGAAAACACTCTAAACATTTCTAGCCAAGACTTTTGAGCTCAGAACTGAATAAACAGAGGTGTTGGCTACGCACTGCTCATTACAGCTTTTAGACATTGTATGTGGTTTTATTTCTAAAGCTTAGCTAATGTGAGGTGACACTCCGTTTTCACTCAGCCACTAAACCTACACTGAATATTTATGAAATAGGTGTGAAAAAAACAGGTGAGAGGTATGTTGTTCAAATTTTGTTCCACAGATTCCAGGCCAATAGAACCCACCAGTGGAATGTCTTGAATTACCATGTCATTATCATAGAATGGCAGAGCACATGTTTTGGCAGGAAAGTCGCTCTCACAGATGTGTCTCTGCTTATTTAAGCTCCTCTCACAAATATTTAAAAATATATTTTGATTTAAGCTAAATATTTTTAGTAAAATAGACCCTTTAAGGTTTCCTTAAGGTTTTTAAGGTATGTTTTTTTTTTTTCCAGGATAAAATTATATAAGTGGTTATGTGGAATTTTGTTAATATACCATCATGGGAGAGCTGACTACAGAGGGTTAAAAAGCACGTTTAATGAATTAGGCATACAGTTAGCACAATGCTAACAGATTGTTTCGATGACTTGTTAGCTAAATTAGCTTCATAGCTTGAGGTTGAAGATGCAGTATGTTTTATTTACACACACACACACACACACACCTTCAGTACCCAGGGAGTAGTTGGGTGTTAGGGGCCTTGCTCCAGCACACTTTACCGTTTTCTTTTAGGAAATTGGAATTAATCCCTACTTTCCCATGATTTTTCTGCTGGTCCAGGGAACTGAATTACCTACCTTTTGGTCCCAAGCTCACTTTGCTTTCTTTAGGCCACAACTGTCCCAGCACAAAAGTAAAGAGGCAAACCTAAAGCTGACTGTCTCTGAACCATTGTTTTAAGCATTCACCATCTGCACACCATGTTATATTTCACACAGTGGTCGAGAACACGTCCCATCATCACCTGACACAGTCGTGCTGCATGGATGAAAGTCGGGAGCTTGTTTCTAAATTTGTCCTTTTACATTGACTACAGCATCTTATTCCTCTGACTGAAGGGTGATAATGGAGGATACTTTGAGAATATCCCTGCTGTCGATGGAGTTTGATGCATCTGACGCTTATTGTGGGTTTAAGACAAATGGAAAATGGCCACCGGCTGCAGAGGACCGATGTGCTGTGTCCTCAGATGAGTGAGGCAAACCGAGCAAACGCCGGCACTTTCATTAGTTCATAGAGCAGAGATTATGGCTCAGTGCTGGCGCATGAATAATGCATGGAGGTGTGCCGTGGTGCCCCGAACCCCCTGATTCCCCGGTTCATTTTAACATGGAAAAATACACAGAAAATCATAAAGTCATATTTCCAGCATTCTAATTACAAAGACTGGAATAAGTGGCACTGAAAATCGTGGAATTTTTCCAAAGGAAATAAAACGTACTGATGTGCAAAAAGCCTACAAGACGTTCAGAGGTGTTCTTAACTTCATAACTTCAAAAAACGACAACAGTTTCTCTTCTGCTTCTACTGATTTCCCTCTCTCTCGCTCTGTCTGTGTCTAAGTGTACGCTCTGTTCTGCCATTTCACTGCTTGCTCAGATCTCTGATGAAGTCTCTGTGGTGTTGCGGTGTCACCCCATCGTCCAATCGGATTCCAGAGACAAAAAAAGAAATCAGAATGCTAGTTTTGTGCGTCTGTGATTTATCAGTCACCTCTAAATTTAAAGACATGTCATATTTCTCCTCTGCTCATCTTCACAGCGGCCTGAGCAACACACTTCTAGATCAGAGGCATCGGTGTCTACCTGTGCAGGTTCCTCACCACACTGTTGCTGTAAAAAAAAGTCCTGTCACGCATCTGTCACATCACTTATTTGAATCTTAAAAATAAAGCTGGATAACAGGGGTTTAGGAACTACTATGGTTCCCAATTTTACTTGCAATGCAGACCAATGTTAAATTCATTCCTAATAAGGCTGGGCAATACGGCGATGTTTACAGGAAAGCACCACAATGGATGATACAAGTTTACAATGATGCTGTACATTTAATGTCCTTTTGTTTACACTTCAATTCAAAGATTATTACATTCATTATTATATTTAGTATTTCTACTTTATGCACATTTGTGCCCATTCACTACCCATCCACCCCTTCTCACACACTTTACAGGGGAAAACCTCCAAATGTGGAAGCCTGCAGGAACCTTATATTAGAAGAAATGTATTATATGTGACCCCACCAGGGAAAACCAGGCCAAAGTCACTGGGAAACTTATTGAGGTATCATGTCAATATCGTGTCACTCACATTAGAGACAAAGCTTAGCCACTCAGTATTATTGCTGTAAATGAAAGAAAACAGTCTCAGATATCTATCGGAGTACATATTTTGAACAAAAACAAAACTTAAATTCATAAAAATCGAAAAAAAAATAGACTCTGAGCTGGTTTTCTCTGGCGGGGTCACAAATAATGTCAATACAAATTCATGTCAAAATGAATCTCCATTATGTATTGTATGTAGTTTTTGAAACATGATCCATTATTTTACTTGATTTAACTATTTGTGTACTTTTTTGTGCAGTCTGAAAAAATCTACCATGTCAATCCATCCAATCATCACCTTAGCCAATTAATCCAGGTCAGGGCTGTGATGAGTCCCCCTACCCCTTAAATGGGCATTGAGCAGGCCATTCCACTACTATAGCCAAAGCCAGGAGAGGGTTCTGAGTCCAGTTTAACCTAATACATGTAAGTTGGAGTTTAGATTTGCTGGGTTTCAAGCCAAAATATTTCACTACCAAGCTGGAATATTTAATATGTTAATTGAATCATTACTACGTTGGAAACAACAACTTTGCCAGTGTTAACTGAATTGTGCAACAAAAAAGACTGCACTTTATCTGTTCTAACGGCGTGACCTTTCACAGATATGCAAAATAAATATCGTTTGAAAAGAACACACTTTAAGGGGCTGTATTTTGACTGGAGTGCAGCAGTTTCTCATTAGCCTGAATGGGATTTTTTGCTAGTGTTTTATAAAGGTTGTCCAATGCAAAGATATTTGTAAGGGGAGAATTAATAGACAGAGTGAACAGTTTCAGTTGAGCATTAAAAAAAGACCTAAATGCAATGTTCTACATGGATCACTCTAAAGAACCTCTTTTTATATTTAAGAGCCTGTCTGTACTGCCAGTGTTTATTATACAGCTCCTATGCTTTACCTTTACCAGGGGGGCTGAGGGGGGTGCATATGTAAAACAGTAAGTGCTCTTATTGGGCCTGAAGAAAGTGTTTATGTTTCCATTGTGTCCTTTTGACTCTGAACTCTCAGCAAGTTGTTATGTTGATTTTAGAGCGCAATCAATTCATTTTAATCACAATGCACGGAGGCTGCGAGGGGAGGAGGGGGAGAGGGGAGCTGGCCGCTAATTGATTGGCAGGTATTTGCATATACAGTACGGGACAAAATGTCAGCCGGAGCCTCTGCGCTGACCTGCAAGGGGCTGCTGGCAAAACAAACTGATGAGGGTAATTTATCATGTGGCGGTGTGTGTGCGGTGCCGCTTTGCTCGTGCTATTGTTAGCGTCGTCAGTCACCTGTCACGGCGCTCTGGAGCCGGACTGTGGCCAGCCAGAAGGAAGGGCTCCGGCAGGTTAGCCGCAAACAAGAGCGCCCCGAGGAAAATGTCAACGTGGCCGAGAGCTATCGCTGCCCGCATCAACGCCATGATCAATGGGCAGCCTGCGCTGCAAGTTCAGCAGATTAAAAAGTCAAACAGGAGAATGGCGATGGGATTCGCTGACATGGGTAATGGAGTGTGGATGCCACGGTGGAGTGTGAAGTGCTTAAAAATGGAGGCCAGAGGCCAAAGCAGCTTACAACCATCCTCACGTAGCCTGTAGGACTTCCATAAAATAATGATTCAAGTAAAAGAAGCCTCAACTCGATCTACCGGAGCCAAAAGTTCCCCAAGAACTGGGTTTTATGAAAGTGGAGCAGCACAATGAATACAAGCAGTTTCTGTTGCATTCACAATAATACACACTGCTGGGTGTTTAAAGCAACAGTTTTGCAAAGTAAGAAAACCCCAGAACACCTTCCACCAAAACAGTATTTCCATTACAAGTAGTATTTTTGACTATGTCTTTTATTTAGCAACCATTGTTCACCATTATCATAGAGGCATGGTGAGAAAAAGCAAGGTGAGTTCATTTATATGGCACCTGTCATACACCACCACCATTCAAAGTGCTTTACAGATTAAGACATTTAGTAGAATTAAGAGAAAAAGTGAAAAAATAAAATAAAAATAATAATAATAAAAAAAAATACAATTGCAGTGATACATAAACATAAATAAATAAAAATCAAATGGAAACTCAATGTGAACTCAATGTTTAAGAGAATCTCCATTAAGTCTCATGAGTCATTAAAGAACACAATTTCAGCAATACATCTTTCTTGAGTTTCCTCCATGTTAGATATGAGGTCTGTCCTGTTCTGACAACCCAATGATAAACATGTATTTGGTTACTGGTGGCTACAGATCATCTCTTCATATATATCATGTGTATATCATGTATGTATTCAGTGAATCTCTGAGTTCAGACCATTATTTTTGATGAAGGTAATCTCTGAAACACTCAATAAGAGTATCCAATAACCATGGGAAGCTGAGGAGAACCTACAGCAGCCAATCACAATGCACACTTTTCTGCTCACTCTGTGCCTCGTGTTGCTTGTTTTTGGATGTGATTCAGGGGACAGATATGTTATTTTTTGACCAATTAGCTAGTTAAAGAGCCTATGGCCCATGAAGTGGTCCCCACTAGGGCTTTTCTGGGCATGCTCCATTAGGCCAAGCAGGCGGTGCCGGAACCATCCGCTGAGAGAATAAACACTAGCCGTGGCCTCCCATAAAGGCCCTGAACCAACTGTGTGGAAAGTCATCACAAACAATGCTTTAGTGATTTTGTGTTTCAGAGACAAATCCTAGCAGGAGCTCATCAGTGAATCTATCAGCTCTCTCTCTTCCTCTGCAGTGAGGGTTTGTTGCAGAACAATAAATGTAATTTTTGGCAGAAGACATGTAGGCTTAATTGAAAACTGTAGGAGTGAAAAAAGGCAGATGGAATACAGCAATGCTTTGGTGAATGTTCATTACACCACTTTCTGAGCAAAGGAAGGATGGACTGATCTATACTGAAGCAGTGATACTGACAATCCTCTTGTTTCCTTGTGACAATTACAATTATGTATAATGCTACATCAAAAATTTGAATATTGTGAGAAAGTTAAGGTTAAGATCAACCAATTTGCCAATGTGATTTTTCACACAATGGAATTTGACCTCCGCATTTAACCCATTCATGCAGTCAAACACACACACACTAGTGAACACACTAGGCTGTGAGAATTTGTGCCCGAAGTGGTGGGCAGCCCTTATCCACTGGCGCCCGGGGAGCAGTTAGGGGGTTAGGTGTCTTGCTCAAGAGCACTTCAGTCATGTCCTGATTATTATTTTTAATTATTAAAATGCAGTGGAACCTCGGTTATCATTTGCCCTGGTAAAGAAATCCGGGAACAGGTGTACAAAACACACTGGACCACACTGGCATGCTCTAAAATGGAGCGTAAACTCGTAGGAGTGATGTTAAATGTTCATTTATCCATTTTATTAGTCTTTTGTATTTATGTCTCATTGCTTTCTGTATGTAAAACTATAGTTATTCTATAAAAAAATATTTTTGTTAATATTTTGGAGTGTCTGGAATGGATTAATTGGATTTAAATTATTTCTTATGGGAAATATTGCTTCATTTATCATTTGTTTTGGTTTTTATCAGGCACCTTAGAATGGATCAATGATCAAAACCAAGATTCCACTATATTTAATTTGAAGTGTTCAATATATAACTGTTGAAATAACTGTTCAAACAGTATCAAAAATAAAACAAAAAAGGCTTGAAATATTTCACTTTACATGTTGAATAAATATAGAATTAATTAATTTTTAATTAATCATCTTTATTTAAACTCATCATTGAGTTTGTCCCTTATTTACTATGTAGACAAAGTAATACATAAAATGTATGATAGCTTAATTTTTTTTTTATTCAATTATGAACATAAATGAATTTTATCAAGATATTTAAATTTGATGCACTAGTGTATATGCCAGTGTTAATCAGTCTTATTCTAGCATTAACAATTTAGCTTTTTGCAGAAAATCTGATTTATTACCCACCTCTATTGCAAATGACATCTCCTTGCCAGTGGCTACCTTGCAGTTTGCAACAATATCAAGAGTGAGTGACGTGGTTGTGTTTACTGCACACTTGGGCTGTGGGTTAACCTGTGCCGTGTGTGTGTGACCTTCTCACGTCTGGCTTCACATTGGGTAAACAAGAGGAAATTAACTGCTGCTGGTGTTTTGTTTCTTCTCCTCTCATTCTGACTTCAGGGTCCAATCTCTCACATCTTGATTCCTGATATTAAGCTCCTGTGGACTGATAGGGATTGACGTGGCAAATGTTGTCAGGGCTATATCTGACTAGGTCTCAACTGGAGTTTATGGTGCTTGAAGATAAGGCTAGATTTTATATTGTTGATCTGTTATATGGTATTTCTCTGCCTCAGTTGATAAAGACCTACACAAACATTCTTGATGTCCATGTTATTCTTGCCTCACATTTCATTTAATAATGATTTTTTTAATAGTTTATCAAAATTAGCTTATTTGATCATAGATGGCAAATATCATTTTGAAGTCAATGCACTCGTCATTGCGGGTTTGTACTAAATTGGTTTCAGTTTTATCTTAGCAGCAGTGAATATTTTGTGTAACTTGGTACTTGGCATCCCTTGTCTCATGGAGTTCCCCAGGGCTCCATTTTAGGGCCAGTAATATTTCATCTCTATATGCTTATGCTTTCCAAGTTCATAAATCTCCTTCCATCAGTATACCAGTGATACTCAGCTTTATATGGTTCCAGCTCCTGACCTTCACAGATATTTGTATTTTTAAAGGACATTAATTGAAAACTTTTTTCAACAAAACAACCGTAAAACTGTGACCAAAAATCACTATCTGTAAGTCACAATGTGTTAAAAATATGGCAAAAATCTGAGTTTTAGTTATCTTAATTTTAAAGAATCATATCAGCAATGTGAGACACAAGGCAGAGACAGAAGTGTAAATACAAGCACAAATGTAAACGCAGAATGTAAATAAAAGCACATGGACACAGGAAAATGGAACAGGGCACAAACAGAGACTAGAACAAGACTAAAACCTTTCATGTGGCAATGTGTATAGTGATTCTCTCCACAATTAGGTGTCATACTATATTACTCCTATTCTTAAACAGATGCATTGACCACCTGTGATTTTTAGAACTGAGTTTAAGATAATAAAAAATGTTTCAAATGTCTTGAGCCTATAAAGCATAATGAATTATTAAATATATTCCTGGAAGAGCTCTCAAATCCACCAATGGAAATAAATTGGTTAAATAGTAGTGAGGCTGCCTTTTGCTGTAATGGACTAAAACTCTGGAACTCTGGAGCTGACTTGGATACTTTATTATTATTAATATGCAGTAATGAATGTGCTTTATCGCATCCAACTTTCCATTGCATAGACTTGAGGCCCACTCATGCTGGCATGTTGACAGAATAATTGTACATGGATTTCATTAGTTACTGTGATTATAGACAAGTCACAGAAATTCACATCTGAATCTTTGAGCTCTGTTTTGACACATGAGTTTGCACTAGAAACCAATAACAGCTTTGACTATGTTAAGAGGACTGTCCTGTATATGGCAGCAATGAAGATCTAGAATGGAACGAGTTCTAACTTTAGCACTATTTAGGAATGTCTTTGTGTATAGTTCTTCCCAATCTGACTACCGATATATAAAAATATAAGAAGCATCATGTACAGTTAGGACTGGTTGAGATGGTTTTTGTGTTTTAGCTTTGTTTATGTTTGTTGGAAGCCAACCTGGACATTAACAACAAGGTATCACTTCCCACACCTGAAATGCTGAATGCTTTATCACTGCTAAAATGACAAAAAAATGGAAGTTTCGTCATTATTTTTTCTGTTCCTGCCCAGGACAGGGGATACAAGATTGCAGTATTAGACTCAAAAGACACAGCAGTCACTCATCTATGTAATCCTAACTTTGGCTATACGTTCTGAGTAAAATCACAAATATTCACTTTCCTCCTCACATGAATATGCACTTTTGAGTATCAGAAAACTAGGCAATACATCCAGTTCCATAACTCATCATTTTGCAGGGAACTGATGCTCCAGTAGTGCATAACTCCAAACTCTAGAGCTTCCTCCATACAGAGCCCAGAACAGCCAGCCACTCTAAAGCACTATCATCATTGTATTGGCAGTGCATCGCAGCTCTGATCCCCCTGAGCAGCTGATAAAATCTGTCCCACTCTGAGCTGAGCCAGGCCCATTGTTTTGGAGGATTAGAGGAGGATTAAGCGTGGATGCCTGTGAGTGAGAGTTTGAGCCTTGTGACCTCTACACAAATCATTATGAGACGGATGTGCAGCGCCCGATTGAAAACTACAGATTTTATTGGATTATCAACTATTTATGCCACCAAACATGTGGATTGGATGAGATCTTGACTATTTCAGGGTGTGTGTGTGTGTGTGTGTGTGTGTGTGTGTGTGTAGGTGTGTGTGTGTGTGTGAAGCTGCGAGCATCTGTGTGAAGGGTGCGGGGTCATGCTTGTGCTGACTGCCTTAATGCCCCTCTACTGATACTTACTCTCTTTCAATGAGACACAATGTATAGTCGGCATTACTCATATTACAGCTTATAATATCAGTAGAGTCACCCTATACACTGGATGACATTACAGTTCAATAGAGGTTAAAGCTAAATCAGACTGGAATGACTCAGCATGGTATTCCGGTATATCTTTGAAAGCATCAGCCCTCATGTTTGATCAGATAACATTTAAATGATGCTGTTTTGTTGACTTTGTATGTGCTGTATGCTAACTTGTGTCTTTGTAATTGGTCTCCCAGAAGCATATTAGCACAAAACTCAGTGTTAGATGGTGGTATCAGAGTTATGTTGACTTCTCTACCACTTAACATACCTCAAAGGCTTAGAAACTGGACCCAAGTCAAGCTGTAGTAGTTATGTAGGCTAAACTACTATTAGCAAGATTCAGATCACTCAGTGTTTCCAAATTCCAGTTTTACCCCCGAGATCTATCCAGCCATTGTCATTACACTCAGCTTCCCACCCACCTGATAACCACAGTGTGGAAGACCTTAATGATGACATTAGTATGAATCATTTGCAGAGCAAAGAAAAGCACAGAGCTTCCCTCCCAGTTGCCCATGAGCCAATCCCTCAGCTTCCCCTCTGCCTCATTGTTTTTGTAATTAATTCATTATGTAGGGATATCTCCCTCGTCAATAACACGGCAGATTAGAGAAGATGGAAAGAGATTAAACATGACTGCTGGTTAGCTCTTTGCCCCAGCGAGTCACACAGGGGCCGCCTTGTTCAAAGGTTAGGGAGTCTTTGAGCCTAACAATCATATTGTGTGGCAGTCTGCAGGGACAGCAGAGTAAGTTTGAACTAAGCTGCTTTATTCATCAGCAACACCTTCGTCTGTCTCCCCGTTTGCCTCTCTGTAGTGTCTCGGCAATATTCCTTGAAGTAATTGGAAACATCCATCTGTTCCGTGACAGCGTCTCTTGGCTCTTCCTCTGGAATCAGGTTCCATTCTTTTTACTTTTGTAGATTAGAACAAAGCAAACAGGGCTATAGGTTATACTTAGTAAAAGAATGCTATTTCAGTCTTGTCAACACTTTGTACCCCGATACAAAATCCTAACTTTTTTATGTAGATTAAACAGAACGGGCAATTAAGAAGGCTTTGATATTTCAATGTGAGTAGCAGATATTTGTCTGGATGCCCATTTTGGAGACTCATGGAAGGAACAAATATGCCCATCCTAATAGGAGCTTCAGTTGCTGGCCAAAAAAAAATAAGCAGGCTGGAGGAGTAAATGCTTCTTTGAAGGACAGTTCTTGTTACAGGTCAGAGAGCAATTCTTAAGGTGTCATGGTGATGTGTGGTGTGAATTGCGTCTACTGCAATCCTCGGCAAAGGATGCGCCCTGCTTTTTTCCTTCCTTTTCCTGCAGGGAATTTCCTTGCATGTGATAACCTGTTAGTGTGATAATCACTTCAACCCTCCTCCATTAACAAAGTGCAAGGTGTCTTGGGAACGCCAAGATCGCTTACTTCTCAAGCGCTTCGCAGGGCTTTAAATAAGTCTGGGAAGACCTTGCGGCCCCCACAGAGAGTGGCCTTGTCGATGACAGACCAGCAGCCCATGGAATAGGAATGTACTGCTTTTAAACCAAGCCATTCCTTCTTCTTCTTAGGCTTTCAGGGATGGTGTTATGTGTTGGCAGCACTGCTGAGATGGAATCTTCCTGGACTGATTTTTTTTCTTCTAAAACCCCACTGACAGCCTTGTACGGCTTGTCAAGAGTGGAGCAGTGGGTAGACTCCGTTAAAGCCAAAATGAAATTGAGGAGTCTTCAGTCTCCTTGTGCTCTCCAGCACACCCAATCAGTTGGACATGGCTGGAGGAGGGTTCTCAAGGAGTACCGTGACACCTAGATCTATGTGAGTCTCTCTGAGGAATCCCTGAAATAGAGGCCCTTAAGGTTGCGGAGAGACAGCAGCCATGAAGCTAGTGTCCCACGCTAGCTTGTGGGATGGGCTCTGCTGGGCTCCTCACCGGAGGACCTGCACATGATTAATGACCGAGCCAGGTGCTCTACCTGAAGGGCAGGTTACATAAACCCCATTCCAGTCCAGGAATTGGCTCCTACGCATGGTAATGGAGACCCTAGTGCTCTTACGGCTCCTTAATCAGAATAACCTCACAACGGCATACTGAAATACAAGGCAAGGTGAAGACATGAAGATGTAGCTTGTGTGGTTAAAAGGAGGAACTGAAGTATATTAGTAGAGAAATGGCCCCATAAGGGGAAATGGTGAAGAGATTCTGTGAGGTTACTGAAGACCTTATAGTATGTTTGAATGAAAGAGAGCCGCTATGATATCATAGCCTTTGGTAAAATGACCTTGTACATGGATAAATGAACTGAAATTTCATTGCCCCACTAAGCATCAGTGGCTGGTGTTGTCAGATGAATCATAAAGCTCAGCTTGCATTGCTGTGCACTGAAACCTTCCAGCAAAGTTTGGTAAAGAACTTAGTTCATCCACACTTTCTTTTCCAAGTCTCAGACATGTTATATTTTTTTGTCTTAGAACACTGAGCCTAGCTGTCCACCTTTCGTTTAACATTAAACCAGCAGTCATCTCCAGCAGAACGAAATGCCATGTTGTGTTCAGAGCACCGCTTTCATGTTGCTTCGTTTTGAGATTTAGTAGTGATTTCCTCCATGAATTGAAATATATTTAACTATTTAGCTAATGGCCACATTCACATGCACTAATGATCTAATAATGTTGGTATATCTAATATATAATCATCTAAACAGCACAGTATGATTGTCCTAGAAGGTCTAAGTCTAAGACCAAGTAAAGTATGCAGTGTGGGGATCGTGTCTTCAGGGGTGCCCCCATCAACGTTTGGGGCCCCACGCACAGTTCGTGATCCAGGTGGCCAGGAGTGCCATACCTGTGTACATGTTTACTCTACATTAGCATCTGAAACTGTCATTTTGAACAAGAAAACACATGAAGTCCCACATCACTTCTGTTTTGTTTATCTGATTGAAATGGACAATTACTGAAATACCTGTGAATGAGCTCATAAACTCTGTAACTCAAAAAAAGTCAAATGTGTTATAACATGAACTTGTTAATAATAGCACATTAAAATTAACAACCATGTCGGACCCAAGTGGCTCAGCAGACGAACCTGAGGATTGTGTGTTCAGTCATGTCGCTTGCCATCGGCAACCAAGGCCCGAATGAGCAAATGTCCATGCACTACTAAAGGTAATGTCAGCTGGCTCAGGCATCTGCCAGGCGATCTACCAGAACTAGCGATCCTGCGCTTTCCTCCAAGCGCGTTAGTTGATCGGTGGCGATGTATCAACAGCAGTTTGAAAAGAGGCAGTAGCTTGACTTCACATGCATCAGAGGAGAGTCAGCATCCTCCTGGAGTCAGGGACATGGATGTCAACAAATGGACGACTAATACAATGTGGAGAAAATTGGGTAAAAAAAAATTGAATAACCCTAATTATAACATCATTTTTTGTCTGTCAGAATATACATCTCTCATAGAGAAATGAACACTGCAGCACAGCAGAACACTGAACCCAACCATGAGGTACTACTTCTCTTCAGCCTCTCCCCAAACTGATCGATTGCACAGGAGCACCAGCATCGGTTTTACACATAATCTGTCTTCTTTCAAAATGTGCTCACTCTGAATTTGACCCAGTCACTTTATTTATGAATGCCGCACAGGAGCATTTGAGATGAAGGTTATTTAAATGGGTGCACAGTTGAATCACCTAATAATGAATTCAAAATGGGCTGTAATTTTGAGTTATGTGTGGGGATAGTGACACATACAGTGCGGCTCACTAACCTCTGGTTGTGTAAATCTTGTCTGGATGCTTGATTTCTTATTGGACCTGTGTTTTTTCAGACAGGCCTGGGCCTCTGTCATACACCAGCTGAAAACTCTGTCTTAATCCATGGGTCAGGGTGTCTGGCACACTCAGTGCTATGAAACAATTTTTCATTGGCAGCTCTTTCCCCATTGCTCTCTGTCTCTAGTGTAAACAGTTTTACATTGGCACGTTTGTTCCAGCAGTTGCTGCTTTTCTTTCTATGCTCAGCAGAATGTTCTAGTAAACCAAATGTAGATATTGTAATCATCTGGTGTGGAACATCTGTAAGTTACTGTTGTTTTTAAGGAATATCCTCTGATATGTGTTTTCCACCCAACATATATATATTTTTTAATTGTGCCTAAAGAGTCCATATCAAGTAATAACACAACTTGTTGAAATAGGATTTTGGTAGTTTTATGTTTGAGAACATACCATTAGCGTATAAGTCCTTATACACTATATGTCCAATATATATATACTGTGTGTGTGTGTGTGTGTGTGTGTGTGTGCCTGTGTCTGTGTGTCTCTCTGTGTGTAGCAGGTTTTTTCTAAACCACAATAAAAATTGTGAGAATTCTCCTTTTTTCCATGTCTTTTTTTTCTTTCTCTTTTATTGCCGCATTTTTCCTTTTTCCCATTCCTCTCATTTTTATTACTTTCCTTTTATTTCCTATGTTTTCCTATTTCTTTACTTTGCTTTTCTTTTTATCTTTTCCTTTATCTTTCATTTCTCTTCTTTCCTTTTTCCGTTTTTCCTCTATTTTCTTATTTTATGTTTTTGTTCAATTTCTTTTTTTTTCTTTTTTTTCTTCCTCTGCCTTTCTTTTAATTTTATTTCATTTTCTTTCTTTTCCTTTCATTTCCTTTCCTATGCTTTTTCTTCTTTCTTTTACTCTTTATAATGTAATTTCCTTTTCTTTCTTTTCCTTCTGTTTTTTTTTTCTTTCATTTCATTTCTTTTTTTTACTCCTTTGTCTTTCATTTCCTTTCATATATTTTTTCTTTTTTTCTTTTCTTTTACTCCCTTTCATTTGTCTTTCATTTTCTATGCTTATTCTTCCTTTCTTTTTTTCTTTACATTTTCCCCCCTTTATTTCCTTTTCTTTTCCCTGATTGGCTGATGTAATACAGTAATAGTGCAGCACTGTTTTGGTGAGTTAATGAGAGTTTTGGACTGCAGCATGCTCTTTTGTTTTCTCTGCGTGTGTGTGTGTATGTGTGTGTGTGTGTGTGTGTGTGAGAGACACCCCTATTTCTAATGAATGCATTCAGCTACTTTAAGTTGCACCCACAGATGTACAAACACACACACAGCTTGTTTAGTCCCAGTAGAGAAGTACTGCCAATAGAACAGGACTCTAGAGCAGATAAACATTAAACTATTGGCACCCTGCCTAATACCAGGTGTGGGCTAGAGGGGTATAAACACCCTCAGTATAGAGCTGTGGAGCAGTGTATTCTCTGGAATGATGGAGCTCTATCAAATAGTTTTTATATGAGTTGGGATGGTGATCATTCAACATCCTGACCTCATTAACCCTCTTGTTGTTGAATGCAATCAAAGAGAAATGCTCTAGAATTGAGTAGAATTGAGTAGTTTGTCTGTCTGTCTGTCATATTCTGATCTCAGCACTATAACTATGCAAAGAAAATGTTAAACTGAAATAAAACTGTTTTCAGTAAATCTGAGATGTGGTGAATATTTATTTTAGTAGTTACATCATCTACAGTAAGTTAGCAACTTCAGTGTAGTCTACAACTTCACTGTTTATGTGTGAACAATAAACTCATTCTGAAGATCAACAATGCTTGGGTCTGGTTAGCGTGATCCACCACCCAAATACTACTTGCATTGTGTTGATGTGGTGGAGAAACAGATGGACTACAGTCTGTAACTGTAGAACCACAGAGTGCAGCTGTATGGTCAGTGGGGCTGATAAAACGGACAGTGAGTGTAGATACAAGACACAATCAGATCAAGCTAGCGGAGAACAGATTCAGTTTGTGGAGCTTTCTGTGGGTTTAAACCTTTGAGAATAGCTGCTTATGTAACATATTTATGAATAAAAGCATTTTTCTTTTGGTAAATAGCTTTCATCCAGACCGAGCTAGCTAGAAGCATCACTATGTCAGATGTGGTAAAGCTTGACTTCCAAACCAAGTCAAGGTATTTGGAAATGATGTAAATATTAGATTTTCATTTTTCTAATCTCGCTTCCATTTGCATGTCAAGGGGATGTTATAGTCAAGTATGAAGACATGACTCTTTCCATAGAGCGCTGTGTCAAGATACAGCAGCGAGGTCCCTTTGAATAAATCAGCGGAGACAGTACGAACCTTATCAGACCATTTAAATGTATGGAAGAGCCACGACTCCTGGCGTGCACACCATGTGCCAGAGCGATGCCTTCATCAAAAGGGCCTCTCTCCCTCAGGGGGACTGAGAGACGATCCCCACCCCGCCGAGAGACGCGCATTGTTAGACTAATGAACAGGCAGGATTTGATTAAAACATTCCCAACATCATTTGGTCCCCCATGCGGCACAAAGAGGCTCCCCCGCCGCGGGCACTTAACGCAAGCCCCTGCTCGCCAAGGTGAGTCCACACAAATCACAATAACTCCGCCAAATACACCGTCCTCCCTAGGAGGCCACTCCGCCTGGCTGCGTGAATCGTGACACCAGTCATTAAAAATTCACTAGGCAATGTTTGTGGCGCCTCCCGCCAGATGTCACCCCTGACACCTGAACGAAGAGGCAAAGTTCTCCATTGCTTTGAGGATTGCAGAGACTTGATAGAGTGGAGGCTACTGAAGTGTTGCGCTGAATTATACATCATTTATAAATGAAAGGCATGAGTGACATAAAAGCACATCAGTGCAATTTAGTGTATCACTATGAAGTTTTAGCAATAACACTTTTAGTCATGTTTTGACATTTGAATCAAGTAATAAAAGACATCTCTATGGCATTCCCAGCTCTCACTGTGCCTAAACAATCTTTTATCACATTTCAGGACTATGGGGGTGTGTCAACAATAATCCACACTCTGACTAGAATTTATTTTATTCAGTTTTTAGAAAAGACAAATACAGTGGTACCCCTACTTACGAGCATCCCCACTAACAAGTAGGGTTAA
>BRDA01026853.1:0-12659 GCA_036984385.1 Crenuchus spilurus | reverse complement strand
GAGAGGCTGGAGAATGTGGGGTGCTTGTTGTTAAATTTGGTGAAGAACTCTGTGCGTATGGGTCTGAATTTGGGGCATTCTGTCAGGAAGTGCAGCTCTGTCTCTGTTGTGTTGAGCTGGCACTGCTGGCATGTTCTTTTTTCGGGAGGTGCCCAGGTTTTCCTGTGCCTGCCGGTTTCTATAGCCAGGCTGTGCTGACTGAGTCTGTACCTCTCTCTCTCTCTCTCTCTCTCTCTCTCATATATATATTGGATTGTAGGTGAAGGTGCTCTGTTCGGATCCCTCTCCACCTGTAATAAGTCCTCATTCTTCTGTACGGGCAGGTATTTTACCTTCATCTATAACCCTTGAACTTTGTCTGTAGCATCGTTTATTGATATTTACTAATATTTGATACTTTATTGAAATGTAATCGACATACAGTATAAAACTTGGCTTTTTCCCCACTCAGTGGACTAGGCTGCCACCATTTGCATCTCCACAAGGGGGAGTGTCAGAGTGATGAATATTTGGAGGGCTGCCGCATTTATAAACCTTTGACCAGTGCTGTAAGTTTATAAAGCCTTGACCTTTGTCCTATTTGATTACATCTCATTTCTCTCCACAGTGCTGTTTTTCTTTTTTCTCCTTTAGAGTGAGTGCTGGAAAGAAGAGAATGAAAGATGGAGTAAGATGGAGAAGTGCAGTGGAGAGATCTATGGCTTGGACAGCCGTTGCTTTCTCTCCAGCCTCACCAGAGAAGTAAATAACTGTCCTCCAACATCTTACAAAAGCAGTTCTTCAGAGAAATATCCACCGAGAGGTTCTTTAAGGAATCCAAAAGTGGTTCTTCTATGGCAGGCGTGTCCAACTCCAGTCCTGGAGGGCCGGATTCCTGCAGAGTTTGGTGATTTCTCTGCTCTGACACTACAATTAAACCTGCTCATTACATGCTGAGCTGAATCAGGTGTGTTTGATCAGGAAGATCAAACAAAACTCTGCAGGAATCCGACCCTTCAGGACTGGAGTCTGACACCCCTGTTCTATGGTATCGCTCAACAGAATCATATTTAAAGCTTTTTTGTTCATTCACTTAAAAAGTTTAGAGACTACAGACGTTAACTCAGCACTATGAATTTTACAATGTGCTTTGCATTCAAATCCTACATTTTACAGGATGATGCCTCCCTCAGTGTCTCTGTAGCAGGTCAGTGTTACAGACACAGGTGCATTGGTTGGAATATGTATCAGATCCAGGTGAAGGGTTCTGGTTGGCTCGACTGCCCAGCAGGGCAGAATATTGAGGTATGTTAAATGACTTTATTTTGCAGTCATCAGTTCTGCTCTCATCTCTGATGTGAACGTTTTTCAAAATGCTGACATTTCAGAGTAAAACTAGGAGGACACTGGCTTTAATACACACTACTCTGTATCCTAAGGACTCCTTTAACATCTGTCATTTTACTATAGGACATTTTATGTGATCTCTCATAGGTGGAGGGTTTTCAGGGAGCAGTTTTCTGCCCAGACAAAAGATTGTGTCTTCACCATGACATCTTTCCTCTGATCTCTACCCACAAACCTTTTGTTTCAGCTCAGCTTTCTACTGTTTCTCCATCCAGTGAAAGGTCAGCATGTTGTTAGTACAATAGAGTGAAGATGTTGCCCTCTAGTCTTGTACAAATACAGTGTGGAAAATAAGTATTTGAACACCCTGCGAATTTGCAAGTTCTCCCACTTAGAAATCATGGAGGGGTCTGAATTTTTCATCTTAGCTGCATGTCCACTGTGAGAGACATAATCTAAAAGAAAAAATCCAGAAATCACAATTTATGATTTTTAATAATTTATTTGTGTGTTACTGCTGCAAATGAGTATTTAAACACCTGCCAATCAGCAAACATTCTGGCCCTCAAAGACCTGTTAGTCCGCCTCTAAAAAGTCCACCTGCACTCCACTTATTATTCTAAATTAGAAGCACCTATTTGAGGTTGATAGCTGCATAAAGACACCTGCCCACCCCACACAATCAGTAAGACTCCCAACTACTAACATGGCTAAGACCAAAGAGCTGTCCAAAGACACCAGAGACAAGATTGTAAACCTTCTCAAGGCTGAAAAGGGCTACGGGGCAATTGCCAAGCAGCTTGGTAAAAAAACATCAACTGTTGGAGCAATTATTAGAAAATGGAAGAAGCTAAACATGACTGTCAGTCTCCCTCTGACTGGGGGTCCATGCAAGATCTCACCTCGTGATCAATGATCCTAAGAAAGGTGAGGAATCAGCCCAGAACTACATGGGAGGAGCTGGTCAATGACCTGAAGAGAGCTGGCACCACTGTTTCCAAGGTTACTATGGCTAATTTACTAAGACGTCATGGTTTAAAGTCATGCATGGCAAGGAAGGTTCATCTGCTTAAATCAGTACACGTCCAGGCCCGTCTTAAGTTTGCCCATGACCATTTGGATGATCCAGAGGAGTCATGGGAGAAAGTGCTGTGGTCAGATGAGACCAAAATAGAACTTTTTGGTCTTAATTCCATTCGCTATGTTTGGAGGACGAAGAATGATGAGTACCATCCCAAAAACATCATCCCTACTGTGAAGCATGGGGGTGGAAGCATCATGTTTTGGGGGTGTTTTTCTGCACATGGGACAGGACGACTGCACTGTGTTAAGGAGAGGATGACCAGGGCCATGTATTGTGAGATTTTGGGGAACAACCTCCTTCCCTCAGTTAGAGCATTGAAGATGGGTTGTGGCTGGGTCTTCCAACATGACAATGACCCAAAGCACACAGCCCATAAGAAGAGTGTAGAAGAGTAAGAGTAAGAAGAGTGGCTCCGTAAGAAGCATATCAAGGTTCTGAAGTGTTCTAGCCAGTCTCCAGACCTAAACTCCATAGAAAATCTTTGGATGGAGCTCAAACTCCATGTTTCTCAGTGACAACCCAGAAACCTGGCTGATCTGGAGAAGATCTGTGTGGAGGAATGGGCCACAATCCCTGCTGCAGTGTGTGCAAACCTGGTGAAAAACTACAGGAAAGGTTTGACCTCTGTAAAGGCTACTGTACCAAATATTAACACTGATTTTCACAGGTGTTCAAATACTTATTTGCAGCAGTAACACACAAATAAATTATTTAAAAAATCATACATTGTGATTTCCTGATTTTTTCTTTTAGATTATGTCTCTCACAGTGGACATGCACCTAAGATGAAAATTTCAGACCCCTCCATGATTTCTAAGTGGGAGAACTTGCAAATTTGCAGGGTGTTCAAATACTTATTTTCCTCACTGTATATGGTTCTTCACATAACCTTTTTGAATGGTTCTATGTAGCAACTGAGGTAGAATCACTTTTTCATATCACAGGTATAAAAGTAAAGGCTCCTTAATGGTTCTTGATGTAAGGATCTAGGAAACCCTTTAAGGAAAACTTTAATTACAAAACCTTTAATTATTACATAACCCTGACAGTGCTGGTTATATCTAGAAATGTATCAACCATTTGCATGCTTAAATGGATCTCCAAATGCTTCTGTACTCTTCAAATAACATTTCTGAATGGTTCTACATAGCAACTTTAGCAGGTAGAACCATAACAGTCTAGCACTCTCTACATCACAAGTATAAAAGAAGATGTTTCTTAATGGTTCTTGGTTTTGAGGTAGGTTCTAGGAAAATGTTTGATTAAAATGAATTTGAAAACTTTCAGTAATGTGACAACTCTGATCTAGAACAGCATGAGTCAAGCATGAGTATACTTAAATGATTCTTTAAATGATTACCAGTGAAAACCTGTTATATGTTGTTCTTCAAATAACCTTTTTGAAAATAATTCTATGTTGTACATTTAGTTGTAGGTAGAACCTTGTTAATAGTCACTTTTTTCTCATGACATCAGACATGCAAAACAAATGTCCCTTAATAGTTCTGGGTTTTAGGAAAAACTTTAATTAAAACTTTCATTACAAAACACAGAATTTGTATTAAAGACAGTTACATTTTTATCTATGCTGGACAACCTGTTAAACATGGTTCTTAAAATCCTACATATGGTTCTTCATTGTTCTAATGCATTTACTATTAGAATACTGATATGAGTCTAGAGCTTTTCACATTATGTCACAGGTGAAAAAGCACAGGTTCCATAATGGTTCTTGACTTGGATCTAATATGACATGGAAATGAAAAGTTTAATTAGAGAACCTTTTTGAAAATGGTTATATGTTACATGGAGGCAGAGCTATATTAAGAGTCACTTTTTCAGATTTAAAGATAAATTCTAGACAAACAGACAGCGACAGACATACTGATGTTTGGATGGATGCATGGATGGATAGATGAGCTTGCAAGTTAGCTGGATGGATGAATGATGGACAGATGGATGGATGGATAGATGAGCTTGTTAGTTAGCTGGATGGATGGATGTTTAGACAAATAGACAGACAGACAGATAGACAGTTGAGTTTGCCAGCTAGCTAAATGTTCCTTAAATATTCTTGGTCTTGATGTAAGGTTCTAGGAAAACATTTGATTAAAACTAATTAGGAAATGTTAAATAATGACAAGAACATTTAAAATGTTAAATAATGACATAAACACTGGTTATATCTAGAACAGTGTCTACCATTTGCATGCTTAAGTGGTTCTTTACATGCTTCTCTATCCTGGAGAACTTGTTATATATGATTCTTCACATAGGTAGTCAGAATCTTGTAAAAGTAAAGTTCTTCACTTGAATGTACGGTTCTAAAAAAACCTTATACCACCAATTAAAAGCATGCAAAAACATTGTAAACATATAAATGGGTGGTATGGTTCTAGATACAGCCATTGCTTTCACTAAAAAAACCAGCTACAACCACAGCAGTTTAACTTCAATATGTTATATACTCTGATATTACATTTATAGAACCATGGAAAGGTTCTCCTGTGCTGTTGGCTTTACAATGGACATTTAAACAGAGATTTTATAGTAACTGAACGGAGGTAAAAGCAGAAGTGCAGTTAATCTCAGTCTATAAGTTAAATAAAGTTTAACCTTGAAGTCCTACAGCAAACTAAAGCACAATGTTTTTCTTTATGTTCAGTATTGTGTCAATAGGGGGCAGCACTTTAATAGTGTCAGTGCTGTTCATGTCTGAAAATCCCTGATAGGGAGGTTATATCAGATAGACAATCACTGACCCACTGAAATACTGAAGGAACTCAGTCTGACTGTAGATTTAACAGGTCAACAGTTATCATCTCTAGATTGTGCTTATTTGTACACATCAAAAAGTGTCAGAAGTTGATTTTAGAAAGCTGGAAATTGGCTTAACGTGTTAAGTTAATTAAGTCCTAATTTAGATTTCTACAGACATATTTACACAATAGATTGGACATTAACCCTGATGTCCACACTCATGGACAGATCATAATAAGGCATTTTGTGTACTAAGTATTGGTTTTACAATGTATTACCCTTAGAAACACTATTTTATTGTAGGTTCTTCCTTTATTTTACTATGCTATCACATAATGTCCACATATGTAGAGAGTTCAATAACTTTGTAATTAATTTACCTAAACTGAAAATTCGTATTTTATGCAGATTTGACTAATAAAAACTTATTATAAAAAAATCTGAATAAAATGGATCATAATTGACACATTGTAGATGTGCAATGCTCAATATAGTTGAAGCAATTTTCCACACATTCAGAAGTGAAAAGTCATAAACATTTAAACTCAGCTCATTCATATTCATAATGAACTGTTTATTATCTTTAACCATTCTGTAGTCATTTCACTTCCACAAATTTCCCGCAATAAGTGAGCTTTGTGCCAGAGCTATAATCACTGTTTTATCAAAGCCAACATGCAAAACATCACATGTTTCCATGAGCAGCTTAATTGCTCTAATTGCCCCACCATTGAATCTTAATGCAGATCGTAATAGTGCTAATTATCCAATTAACTGCCTGTTCATTATGCACTGTCGGAGAGGGAGGCAGCGGTGGTGGCCCCCCGCGGTCAGCCACAGAGCATTTACAACAATGGACGACTGAACCGTGTGGAGAGCTGGTGAGGGGAGGCTGGGGTTTTCAGCACAGCTGGGTCATTTACCACACACTGGACACTGGTCTACAATCTGATTATAATATATTATAGAATTGAAATATATCACTATGTTAAATATATACAGTCTCAGAGTATATAATACACAATAATTTAAAACATTGATCTGAGCAGTAAGTCTGTTTATATCTGTAATATAAGATATAATAAAAGATATATAAGGAACTGTATAACCCATAAGATATGTAAAACAAATATATTATTATTATTATTATTATTATTATTATTATTATTATTATTATTATTATTATTATTATGTGTGTATGTATATATAAAATAATTGTGAATAGGAGATTGTGTATATAATTATACATTTATTTAAAAAATCTATATATAATCTATTATCTGTACTGTATCCTATCATATGACAATTTATTTAGCAAGTTTGTTTATACCATAAGATAAATCTTATATAAATATATATTATTACTGTATGCAAACAGTCTTATTTGTCTTCTGTCTTATTTTAAGAAAATTATTTAAAACTGAACATAATTGAACACATCCACATTTTCATACACAGTAACTGAATTGAAATTAGTTGTAAAAGAAACGTTAATTATTTTATGTTAAACTGTAAAATAATCATAATACATCATTTAAACAGAAGTACACACATTTTAAAAATTATGTACAGAAAATCATGAAATTAATTATAAAGCACACACAGTACTATGCACAGGTATTAGAGCAGCTGAAAATAGTGTTATTTGATCATCGTGCTTTTGGAAACATTGTTTAATATTAGAATAAATACAACTCAATAGAAATCAAGAGTGTAAAGCAGTATGTCCTGCTTGTCATTACATTACATTCATCTTACTTACAGACAAGGCTAATCAATGAGAAGCTGCACTAAGTGACTACACTGTTCAGCTAATGGAGAACATAAAAAACCTGACAGTAGACACTTCATAAACTAAACTGCAGATATTCAGAGTAAACCGTCAGCTCAGTATAATTCACTGCATTTTTTTACTTCTGCTGTAACACAGATTTTTCTGTAATGACATTTTATTACTATTTTGAACGTTTTTATTTCTACCTGTTAATATTGTATTTTTTTATTTATTTCATTTATTTTTAGAATCTACTTTGTAATTTGGAAAGCACTTGGAATTACCTTTGTGTATGTGTGTAATAAAGGTGCTATAAAAATGTGTGTGTGTGTGTGTGTGTGTGTGTGTATTATCATGTTGTATAATAAACTGATTTATCAAAGCAGTATAATAAACAATCCAGTATACAATATACATAAATGTGTCTATGTATAATTATTAGAGTAGTCTGTTTATATGTACTGTGTATACTACTTATAATAATCATTGGTAACCATGTACAGTTTTATGTGAAGCTTTCTGCACCTGTGAGTAAATGTTCTGTGAGTAAAAACATTTCGTTGTTTTTTTTAATTGAGCATTTAACACATTTTAATAAAATCTACACTAATAAAATGTAATAATTTAAATGTAATTAATGTAGCTCTTTGAATAATCTTTCTGTAAAAACAGTGTATTATAAATAAACTTGCCTTTCCTTCTCTACTTGTCAGTAGTCAGTTTGGGGGTGTGGCTTTGTGGAGCACACAAGTATTTGTTTTATTTCAATAGTCACAGTTTTTTAAAATGTCTTTTATTTTTTGCAGTGGAGGAAACTCGTCTCTGCGCTTAACTCATCTGTGAGTACATAAACCCCCAGAGCAGTGGGCAGCCACCATTGGAGTTTGGAGTAGTTTGGGGTTAAGTGCTTTGCTCAAAGGCACTTTAGCTTTTTTCCTGTTGATACAGGGGATTAAACCGGTGTCAGTCCCAAGTTTGCTTCCTTAAGCCTTATTTTCCTCACATAAGCAAACATTAACCATATGTATCTTTTTAAGCTATTAAAATCCTAATAGAACAATGTTAAATATAGAAATTGAAAATTCTCTGAAATTATAAATCATGGTGTTACATCAAGACATATATCAGTGCTTATTGGTGATTCAGACCTAAAACATTCTCTTCACCATATCTAAATATGAACTACAGCAACTCCATGTGCTGAACCAAATATATCACTGTAGAGGGAAGTACACACATCATCCCCTATTTGTTTCATTCAAAAATGGTTTACACATCACCCCAATCATGATTTGGTTTGAGGAACATCAAATGAAGCACAAGAGGAATGTCAGAGATCAGAAATATGACTATTTATTGAGGAGAATATCCAACATCCAGTTGAACCTGAGTGGGATCCGCCTTAATGAAGGAGTCCACCTGCAGGTTTGGTAAGAATTGCTTAACTAGAACATATAGAACATAAATTGTGCAAAGTTTTAACTAAATATGTAAATAATTATGTAAAATAACCATATTTTTATACTAAATCTGCTAAAATCAGCAGTTATTGTAACTGAAGTTATGACACATGGTTGATTAGAGGCAGAATTTTTAATCATTATCTCAAAATAGTTTGAAATAACAATTTGATTTGGAAGAAGAGAAGCTTTGTGGATTTTAGAAAATTACAAAGTCATGAAGGTCTGAATGGAGGGAGTCGATGTTGGATCTTCTACAGCAGGGGTGCAGCCATGGCCTAGTGGTAAGGATCTGGTCTTGTGACCAGAAGGTTGCTGGTTCAATCCCCAGACAGGACATGATTGAAGTGCCCTCGAGCAACCTAATCCCCTTACTACTGGAGCCGGTGGATAAGGGCTGCCCACCGCTTCGGGCACAAAATTCTAACTAGTGTGATCACTAGTGTGTGTTTCACTGCATGAATGGGTTAAATGTGGAGGTCAAATTCCGTTGTGTGAAAATCACATTGGCTAAATTTGTTATTCTTAATCTACCGGTCCATTGCAAAGGTAGTGTGGGTAGATTGCATGGCATTTACAAAAATAGACTACAGCCTATAATCCATCCTCGCTATAAAACATCTCACTTGATTGACATACAGGGAGCTGGTCGAGCACTAGGACCCAACAGGATTCCAAGCCACTCACTCTGAAAATCCTGTTTCACTTTAGACCGCCCACAAGCTCATTCGATTGGCTCTGCCATTTCTTGCTAACGTGTGATTGGCTGTCTCCGCTATTGCTTCTTAGAACAGCATCTGGATTTGTAAACGGTGTTTTTCAAGTTGGCCAGTAGTCCGTGTTCACCTGTCACTGTAAGTTCTTAATATGTATGTTTGTTCTGCCTGTGTAAGAAACCTAAAACTGACCATTTCCATACGGAGCGGAGGAGGACTTTTTTACTGTCATTTTTAAGTGTTTGCCTTGACTGCATTATTCGGCATCAGCCTTTTCACACATGAAGAACATTAAGTCCAAGTATCCTTCCACTATGACTGATGATCATTTGGAGGTTTGCTTGAGGCTGGCTATCAGTAACTACTGTTCAGACTATGCATCCCTGACTGATTCCATTCATCAGAGTAAAGTAGGCTAATGACAAAACATGTACACAGTTGTATTGTGTATTAAGGGTTCACGTAGTTATTCAAGGTACACCAGCATACATTGTACACATAAATTGTCAATATATTTTATAAATAAATATATGTATTGCATTTTAATAATAGGTAGATCATTTTGACTTAGTCAATAGATAAGTAGCTCGCAGGCTGAAAAAGTGTGTGCACCCCTGTTCTATAGGATCTAGGCCAGGGGTATCCAATTCCAGTCCTGGAGGGCCAGATTCCTGTAAAGTTTGGTGATCTTCCTAATCAAACACACCTGATTCAGGTCAGCAGGTAAAATGCATGTTTAATTAGTGTCAGAGCAAGACAATCACCAAACAGTGCAGGAATCTAGCCCTCCTAGACAGGAGTTGGACATGTCTGCTCTAGACTATTTAAGAGGCCTTAACTAGCCATAGTCTTGGACTTGACAAAAGTGGTTTAGACATCAGCCCTACCATAAACAGTTGCTTTAGATTTTGTTGACCAGGAAATTCCACAGTGATTTGTATGCATCTTGCAAAGAATCAGATCATTTAAAGGAGTCAATTAACAATGTTTTAATGTAAATTTGCCAAAGATTAAATGGAAACTTAATGTACATTTAAAATGCAGACTGTTACTTGAGCCTACTCCACCTGCTCTTTCTCTCTTCACTCTTCTATGTGGAATATTTTACTGTGATTGCTCTTGCAAAGGATGACCACTTGACATGTATGACTAAAATTCACAAAGTACAACTTTAAATATACACTGTCAGAATAAAAGGTATGGCACAGGTAGCCATAAAGGCTTTCAGATCATGGAGGACCAGTAGTGTAATCTTAAAGGTTCTCTTCATTCACTTTTCTAACTTTTAAAACAGTAAAACATGTAAAAAAGTCAGACATCCAATACAGCACAATCTGATACAGTTATGTTCATAAACTTAAAGGTTCCTACGATATACCCTTGAGGAACACAACTGACCCAGTGACTGGAAAGGTACTGACCCAGAGACAGGAAGGGTACTAATCCAGAAAAAGAAATGGTACTGACCAAAATATGTGCTGACCCACTGATGAGAAAGGTACTGATGGAGTGATAGGAAAAGTACTGACCCAGTGACTGGAAAGCTACTGACCATGTGGGAGGAAGGGTACTCAGGGACAAAAAAAAGAGTGAATCAGTGACAGGAAAGGTACTGAATCATTGGCAAGAAAGGTACTGACCCATTGGCAAAAAAGGTGCTGACCCAGTGACAGGAAACGTGCTGACCCAGTGACAGGAAAGGTACAGACCAAGAGGCAGGAAGGGTCCTCACTCAGGGACAAGAAAGATACTGAGCCAGTGACAGGAAAGATACTGACCCATTGGCAGGAAACGTGCTGACCCAGTGACAGGAAAGATGCTAACTCAGAGACTGAAAAGTTACTGACCCAGTGACAGGAAAGTGCTTTAAAGAACAATAGAACAGCAGTGTGAGGCTGAAATTCACCACAACCAATGGGATGGACACCCATACACTCCATCTGGTAAATTCTCAATGCATAACAAGCTCAGCTAAGCTAACAGCAAAGCTTTCCAGACTAACTACACACATGCCAATGCAAACTGTAGCTTAATGAAGTGCTAAAAAAACAATAAAGCAAAAGCTCCCAGAACAGAGGGGAGGGACACATACAAACATGGTGCTTACCAAAATCTCCAGGTAGCTGACACGTTAATATATGTTAGGGTTTTCAACATTAATGTGTTGTTTTAACACATTTTGTTATTCAACAACAGACATCAAACTCTTAAAGAAGCAGCATAGAAATGGTGTCCACTGTGAGTAGCTACATCTCAATCCATCAAATTTTTGATGAATGATCTTTAGTCACTGTACTGCCAGGGGATAAATGACTGAGAACGGAGCCTTATGTATCATGCATGTAATGCCTCTTGCATCACTGGCAAAATTGTCTAGTAAGTTTTTATTAACACCTGCCAAAATGATTTTTTACCCGCATTTGGCGGGTTGGCGGGTGTTAATTTAGAACCCTGGCTACCACTATCATCACCATTCCTGTCCCACTACTGTCATCATATCAGTTCACCTGAACAATACAACAACATCATATGATTATGATTCATCACAAACTTAGAATTAGTAGAGCAGAGGAGGATGGGTCCCCCATGTGAGTCTGGTTCCTCCCAAGGTTTCTTCCTCCAGCTCTGAGGGAGTTTTTCCTTGCCACTGTCGCCGTTTGCTTGCTCACCGGGGATTAGGGATGAATGATTTGATGTTTGTTATTACTAACCCTGTAAAGCTGCTTTGTGATATCAGTTGTAAAAAGCACTTTATAAATAAAATTTATTTGATTTGATTTGAACAAGGGGGCATGTCTCCTGCACTTTTTCAAAAGGCAGTTTTGATCCCCTGCAGTTTTTACCATCCAAAAGCAATGTTACACAATATTAAATGAGATGGGCGAGCACTAGGACCAAGTGGAAATCCAAGCCGCTCAACCTGAAACCTGTTTCCCTTTAGACTGCACACAAGTTCACCCACAAGCTCTGCCATTTCTTGGTAACGTGTGATTGGCCGTCGACACTGTCACTGCATCAAACAGCTTCTGGATTTGAAACCGGTGTTTTGCAAGATGGCCAGCAGTCTCTGTTCACCTGCCACTGTAAGTTGATAACATGTTGAGTGTTTGTTCTGCCTGTGTCACGTCAGCCAGAGGGATTTTAATATCAGAAGTTTCATTTTAAAATCTATTAACATTAGAATCTGTGTCTGTGCGTGTGTCTACCACTCTGTGATAATCCATCCATTTACATGCCCCTAAGTTTAACTATTATCAAAATAATTCAGAATTTCTGCTTATTTTTACTAAAGAATAGGGATCATTTTAAATAAGGTGTTGACCATGCAGTCCAAACATAAGTATAAAATTGGTGGTAATGAGGTAATGAGGTTGGAGTGAAGTTGACTAACAAGGTGAAACAGAATTGGGTGATAATTTTATGCTACATGCTTTTAATGCAATTAAACTAAACTATTTAAAGAGGTTTCACCAGTTATAATCAATCAACTTTTAACAATCTTAAATTCATCCCTTAAATTGGGTTATGTGCCCAGAGTA
>BRDA01026852.1:0-13353 GCA_036984385.1 Crenuchus spilurus | reverse complement strand
TTGTTTTAACAGTTAAGTGGACTTTTAACCTCCTTACACAGCGGCTGATTTGATGAAAGGCAGTAAAACCAACACTTATGTTTGAAAATTCCAAAAGCAAACCAAGAAACCACTCAGTAAGTTTCTTTTAACGTGCAGGAGCACATTATATGCACATGCATAAAACACATCCATAAAATTTGTTGCAGATTTTGTATGTATTAGTCATATCCACCAATGATCTATATGAGTCAGTAGAATACAGCATCGATTCAAGTATTTAACTTAATTTGCTTAGTTTTAGCTCAGTAAAGCTTTAACAGTACCTATAGTTAAAGTCAATAACATTCTACAGTTACTTTGCTCAGTTATTAATTTGTTCTATGATGTTTGAATGTGTTTGCTTCGCATTGTTGGAGTTGTTAAGTAATCTAGTTTTGTCCGGTTTCTGTTCACTCCAGACTCTCCTTCTCTCATCCTTGTGCAACAAATGCATGATTTCTGCTCTGTGTGAGCCAGCCACTGTTTTTATTTATTTCTCTAGTGGTGATAAAATATCCATGGTGTTCACCGACGGCCTGCTGGCCTCAAGTTGAGCTGAAATTAGATATCTATAATTCAGTTCACACTTCAGATGACAGTGGCAGTCACAGTCAATGTTTAGGGGCCAATAAGAGATGAAGTGGTGGCGGTGGTGGTGGGGCTCTTTGGACCAAATAACATTTACAGTATGTATGTTTCATAAATGAAATAGGCATTCTGTGAAATTGACTATTCATGTCATGCGCCAACTGTGTGCCACCAATAATAGTGCAGAGTATGTCCTGGTTTTCTTCTTGCAAAGTGTTAAAAGTTTTTAAAAAATAATCAGGATAAATGCTTAGACAACTGTATGTATTCCAAGTGCCCAACTTGGCTTGTTTGGAAATCATCTGAACATGCTTGGAGAGCCATACTCAGCCCTAGACACTGCCGGTTTTGGAAAATTGTCTAGACCGTCCTCCATGAGCTCAGCTCCTTGAAGTTATTGAATTTTTGGGCTCCAATATAGCTGGAGTACTCTTGACGCACTCTCAGACCAATATTGTCAGTTATTGCACATGGGAATGAGCGACTCCTCCAAGGAGGGTTGATAGAAAAGACAGGAAAAGTAGAAATAAACTATAAAACGATTACCGGGGATGTTAAGACGTGGAGCAAGAGCAGCACAGCAGCGGAGAGGATTGGATTCACACACGCTGTAAATTTTTGTCTGTTAATGGAGATGTTGACTGTGAGACATATCTGCTTTATGTCACATCTGGGAAACATGATGGATTTTTCTTGACAAGGTTAAAATAGTCAACCGCTCATAATAAATTAGAAAGGATTTCATAACATGTTTCTTCATGCCATGAAATGAAGCTATCACAGCCTGGAATCAGCTGCAGTGGTTGATAGATTTTAGCTGACAGGATTGAGATGTTAAGTGTGAGACTTAATGAACCGCAGGTCACATGAGTTCATATACATGATTGTGTTTACCATCAGTTTGCTTCAGCTGGCTGATATGATGGACTTTACCCAGGAAGGCTGAAATAATTAGGCAGTGATGAACAATTTATAAGAAAAATAAATAAATATATGCAATAGGGGTGTAATGATATGCCATTATATCATGTCATCACAGTGCAGAAATGTGTTGATGTGCATCGTGGACATGGACAGTACCAGTGCCGTCTAATGCGGAGGTTAAATTCAATTTAATGCCATAATTCACATTTTCATCCATCATAATCTTTAAGCCTTTTTAGTATATGGTTAAAAGACTTTGTTTTAACCAAAGGAGTTGATTTTCCAAATTGCCCAGATCCATTGAGAAAATTAAAGGGGCTGTAGGTCCAATAAAATGCATAATGCCAGGTTCACATTACACATTTTTTGAGTTGTCAATCGTAGTGTCTATGAGTGTGCAGTACAGCCCAGCAGTGTGGTCACTATGTATGGCCGTTCTATTTTTCAACACATTACTTGTGACAAAATGATCATGGAAATTGACGAAAACGCACATGTTTAACACCCTTGACCAATCAAATTTTTTGCCCACAGCATGCTGTTAACTGCGAACATCCACCATGTGACAGTCAATTATTTTGAATAAATCTACACTTTGACAAGATATTTTATTGATTTTTTAGAACAAAATGTTTTTAAAACTTACAATAAAATGATGTAAATCAAGATTTTTTGTTCATGATTTTTTTATTTTTTGTACACACCCATATACAGACTTCAAATATCTCTTGGCTGGTCTCTACATATGAGGGAACATGGGAATATTAACAACATTATTTTTTGATTTGAGTTGCATCTTATAAGAACCAAAAGCTTTATTGGTCAAGTACATGCTTCCAACACAGCACTGCTTATGTGCATTGCTCATTGTTCATGAGAGCGAAAGACTGGGGGAAGAAACTTTTCTGCAGTCTGGTTGTTTTGACCCTCATTTGGATAAGGCATCTGTCCATGGTGGGTAGCTGAAACAGATGATGGCCAGTGTGCAATAGGTTAGCAATAATTTTCTCTGGTTCTGTAGGTGTGCAGGCTGGGCAAGTTCACATCACTGATCTTTTCTGCAAACCTAATGATGCGCTGCAGTTTGTGAACATGTTGTCTGCACCACACTGTGATGAAGGTGGTGCTGACCGACTATATGATGCAGGTTGTACTATAAGCAGTTATAGTTTCACTTTTCACCAGGAAAGAAGTATAGCTTACTAAACACCATGTAATGATTGGTGTGATGGGAGTTCTCAATAATCCACCTTTACACCACCCAAGAGAGCCACTTGGGTCAGAAAGGAAACTAAATTAGATTCCTCAGTGTTTTAGATGAACTGATTCCTGCTGGAGTGGACTTGATCAGAGATTAGTGTGTGTATGAAACGGAGGAGGAGGTGCAGAGGGATCAATATTAAGACAATCATGGCGTGTTTTTGAGGTGTAGCACTTCTGACCTTGAGTGGATAGATGCACACCCAGAGCAGAGACGTGTGTGTGTGTGTGGTCTCAGTGATTTTGTATACACACTGGATCAGTGTACCTAAACTAGATAGATTGAGAGCTTTGAAGCAAAACAAGAAAAAATAGGATAGATGAGCTTCGCTTATGTCCATGCATTCTTCTCCTGACCTTCTATGGTTCATCAGTGTTAAATGAGGGCCTGCAAGTCGACCTCAAAAGATACTCAACATGTTCTCTAATACATTAGATTAGGTTCTCATCTGGTTTCAAAACCATTTTTGTTCTTTTCATTATGTGTACACAGTATATGCACCTCTCACAGTTCTGCAAACATCTGATTGTATCTTTTCATGGGACAACACTATAGAAATGAAACTTGGATATAACTTAGAGTAGTCAGTGTACAGCTTTATAGCAGTTCAAATGTGCTGTCTTCTGAACATAACACAGCCATTAATGTCCAAAAAGCTGGCAACACCGTAAAATGTATCATGAAAATGTCTAAATTGTGCCCAATTGTGTCGTTGTCTCTCCCTGGTGTCATGTGACTCATTAGAGTTGGGGGCAGCAGTGGCTTGGTGGTTCTAGTTCTGGTCTGGTGACTGGAAGATCGCTGCTTTGATCCCTAGGCAGGTCATGACTGAAGTGCCCTTGATGAAGGCATCTAACCCTCAACTGCAGCCATGGTTGCTCACTGCTAGAGAGTGTGTATCAGTGCATGGATGGGTAAGGTCAAATTTCCCTTCTGTGGTACTAATATGAATTATAATATAATTATTATGTGTGATAATTACTAATAATGAATGGGGAGCAGGGCTGTTAAATTTGGTGCTTTGGGTACACTTCTCTCATACTAGCCTCTGGATATTCAACATGGCACCTCATGGCAAAGAAATCTCTGAGAATTGTTGCTCTCCACATAGATTGCCTAGGCTATAAGAAGATTGCTAACAGTGGCCAAGGTCATAGGTTTTCCAACAGAGATTCCAGGAGGGTTTGTTAATTGAAAAAAAAAAAAAGTTTTAAAGACTATAAAAGCATACAACACAGTACCTGGCTGTGCACACTACAAAAAAAAGTACCTCACAAAAAGTAAAAAAAATAAAATAAAACTAGACATAAATCCTTATATTAAGCAAAAAAAATCTGCCAATGGGGTAAGCAAATTCTGCTTAGTAAGATTTCTTAAAATAAGCAAAATAATCTTACACTTGCAGTGCTTTTTAAGACAAAAAATCTTGGCAAAGAAAAAAATAAGATTTATTGTCTTAATATGTGCTCATTTTACTATGCTAAAATTTTGTTGTTGCAGTGCAAACCATAGTCATACCCTGTAACTGGTAAATAAAGCTCAAGATGAGCTGAAATATCTTATTTTTATTTTGACATATGTTCTTAGAATGACCTTATTTTTCTTGTGCAAAACTTGCTTGTTAAGAATATTTTTTTCTTTTTAGAAAAGAAAAAAAATTTACTTTCTTAAAAATTGTTTTTTTTGCAGTGCATACTTGTAAACTATATAAATGTAAAATGACCGCATGGCTGGTAGAGCACATTTTAGTGAATAAAACAAAAGGCATATGCCACAGTAATCAAACCACAAGAATGGATCTTATATCTGTACATCATGCATTTTTTATGTTATCATTCAGATTATTCTCTAGAGGAGGCTGCAGGCTTTTGCCCCCAATATAATCAAAGCTTTTGATACTGTAACATCCATCAGTCATACAGTCTTTCATATGAATGTATACTTTATTTCTATAATAACCATCACTTGACATTTTAAACACTTCCCTTATCATGAATCTACATGGGGTCTTAACTGACACCCCTTCTTTTTACTACAATTATTCTGGTCCATAGCCTCATCACGAGCAATTTATCCTTAATCGTACAGTGATATTCTTTAATATCTTTCTGATATGCTGTTATTAGCTGTAATCCTGTGGAGTGAAACAGGCTGTAGTCATTGTACCGTTCCAGAATGATGGATCTCAAGTCACAACAGCAACCTTAATCCCTATATTATCAGTCACGCATAATTTGAGAAGCCTTTCATAATTTTAACACAGAATCTGACAAGAAGAAAGAATCTTCTTCTTTTTTCCTTCCATCTTCGCCTGTCACGCTTCGATTCCAGTCAAAGAGGAGGATGGAGGAGGAAAGGCGAAGAAAAAAATCATTTAAAAAAAGCTCCTACACTAGAGCCTAAGCTCGCATTCTCCCTCTCTCTGTAATGATTTTAACACGAAGAGTCTAAAAATACCAGCAAGTAAAAGACAAAAGATGAAATCCCAGTGCTACTGCTTTCACAGATCTCAAAAACTGTGCGACTGTGACAAGGCAAAGAATGTCCTCTGGCACATCAGTGAATATGTCATCTGCATAATAAAAAGCATAATACACGTTAATTAAGTCTTTACTGAAAAGGTAATGCGATTAACTCACAACAGTCAGTGTTGACTTGCTCATTAGTGTATCTTACACCACGTAATCCGTTGTGAATATCTGTTTTACAGACTAAATCCTTACCCAGCATCAAATTCTGCCTGATTTCCAAAGCCAGTCTTATTTTCACGATGATGTGTCTGAATTTGAATGTGTTTGATTTGATTTCTGGTCCGTTTTTTAGAAATCGCCCTCTATTTCATGTAGTAGGTATACATACTCTTTTAGCCCCTTTTCACCTTTTTCTTTAATGGTCAGGACCTCCACAAACAGGGATTATTTGGATGGTGGATCATTCTCAGCACTGCAGTGACACTGACATGGTGGTGGTGTGTTGGTGTGTGCTGTATTGGTATGAGTGAATATTACAGAGTAGAGCTGCTGGAGATGTTAAACACTATGCTAACTCACTGTCCACTCTGATACACCTGCATTGTTGGTCCACTTTGTAGATGTAAAGTCAGAGACAGTAGCTCATCTGTATTGGTCATTCTCTAGTCCTTTATTAGTCGTAACATGATGCTTCCCTCAGGATGCTGTTAGCTGGCTAGTACCACCACCACCACATCAGTGTTACTGCCTGAGAATGATCCACCACCTAAATATCATCTGCTTTGTGGGAGTCCTGACCATTGAAGAACAGGACGAATGGAAGATAACGGTATACAGAGAAACAGATGGACTACAGTCTGTAAAACTACAAAGTGGTCAGTGGAGCTGATAACATGGACATTGAGTGTAGATACAATGAAGTAGTGTTGTATTCTACCACAGACTTGTTTGTCCAGCACATCCCACACATCAGTTTGAAGTTTGGAGGTGAGTATTGGTAGCTACTGATCATTTATCTTTATGTGCTTCATTGAAAATAACTTGGGCAACTAACCAATAAAATGTGCAAGGGTTTATTCTTCAAAGAAACTTAAATATTTATAAATATAGACTTATACTATGAGTTTACTTACAAAATATATGACATGAAAAATGTCCTATTAATGCACATGAAAGTTGTCCTAAAAGTTTCCATTTTGGACATACAAATTTTACAGACATAAGCTGTTTAGAGCTTTCATCAGCCACATACTGTATATGCAATCGAGAATATAGTGTATCGTCAGTGTAAGGTAGATAAAATAAGACTGCTGTGTTTGAACTCTCTGCTTGCAGTCAGAAGTGTGGGCTAACTGGAGCTTATTTCAGGATGCAGAAGAGCATGCAGTCAGTAGCACTGTAATCCAGCTTTGAAGTTATAAAGGCGTGGACTCGTCTTGAGCATTATGTAGACAGGGCATTTTCCTTAGCTTAGCAAAGTTTTGCAGATTTATGAAGGCTGTTCCAGAAATATTACATGTATGCTTGGAATGGTAGGCTGAGAGCGGAAAAAAATAGCACAGGGGATTTTTTGACGGGTGTGCTAAATACAACAGAGGAACTGTCAAAGACTTGCAGTGCATTCCTCCAGCTGGTCTTGTGGACTCTTAATAAGCACCCAGTACTTGTTTAAATTAATTAGTACTTAATATGCAGTCATAGTTGGGTTCTGTTACTGTATATGTCACTAATGCACAGTCAAATCACTACTGTTTAAATCAAGTCAAACAGCACTTCTGTGCAGCTGAATTTGTGATTTTACTGTCATATATAATGCATCTTGCGCATAAAGTCTTGTATCAGACGTGTCAGTGTGAGAGACTGCATTAAGAATAATGTCTAACTCGCATACTGGAGGAATCTGACTTCTCTTAGAAGAGGCATTTTTACTTCCAGCCCTTTGCACTGCAAATACAATGTACTGTATTACTTCTGATCCAATAAGTCAGGTCATTTACAGTACCTATGACCGGCCAAATTCCTACCTTTAGATTGGCTTGTTCCTTTCAAATAACGTTTTATTTGGTGTGTGTGAATCATTGGAAGACATGTCAGGTAGGGACGTAAAAAGGAAAACCTGATTTGAATCGGAAGTCCAGTTTTGACTTTAATGATGTGAATACATCGGTACATGGACCCCTGAATCTGTCTATTTGTAGCATGAACCGGCCAATGGCCTGACTAAATAGTGGTCAATCAATTAGACAATGAAACTGAAACACCTGGTTTTAGACCACAATAATTTATTAGTATGATTTAGGGCAGGGTTAGGCAACTCCAGTCCTGGAGTGCCGGTTTCCTGCACAGTTTGGTGATCTACCTGTTCAATCACACCTGATTCATCTCAACGGGCAATTAGCATGTTTCAATGTAGTGTCAGAGCAGTGACATCACCAAACTGTGTGGACACCGGCACTCTAGGAGTGGAGTTGCCTACCCCTGGTGTAGGGCCTACTTTTGCGGCCAATACAGTGTCAATTCATCTTGGGAATGACATATACAAGTCCTGCACAGTGGTCAGAGGGATTTTAAGCCATTCTTCTTGCAGGATAGTGGACAGGTCACTACGTGATGCTGGTGGAGGAAAACGTTTCCTGACTCGCTCCTCCAAAATACCCCAAAGTGGCTCAATAATATTTAGATCTGGTGACTGTGCAGGCCATGGGAGATGTTCAACTTCACTTTCATGTTCATCAAACCAATCTTCCACCAGTTTAGCTGTGTGTATTGGTGCATTGTCATCCTGATATATATCAATATTTTGAGCAAAACTGTGCTCTTACCCTGCTAATTGAACCTTCACACTCTGCTCTTACTGGTGCAATGTGCAATTAATGAAGATTGGCCACCAGACTGGTCCAATTTAGCCATGAAACCTCCCACACTAAAATGACAGGTGTTTCAGTCTCATTGTCCAACCCCTGTACAACAACTATACTTGTTCTCTAGTATTTTATTATTCTATTTGAATGCAAGCAAAAACATAGTATTATGTTGAATCATAATGTAAAATTATCTATTTTAACCAAGCAACTATCATCTTATTTCCTACCCTATTATAGTGAACCATTCATTCATTCATTATCAAACCCACTTAATCCTTATCAGGGTCACGGTTAGTCCCCTACCCCCTCACTGGGCGCAGGGCAGGGCATTACACTATTCAACTAAGCCCAGGACAGGGCGCCAGTCCATCACTGAGTGAACACACACGCACACACATACACATACATGCACACACATGGACAATTTAGAGTAGCCAATCCACCTGACCTCCATGTTTTTGGACGGTGGGAGGAAATCGGAGACCCCGGAGGAAACCCACGCAGACACGGGGAGAACATGGACACTCCTCTCAGATGTGGACTCGAACCCAAGACCTCAGTGCTGAGAGGCAAACGTGCTAACCACTAAGCCACCGTGCCGCCCTATAGTGAACCAAATTATATCAAATTCCTATTCAATCGAATCAAACTGAATCGGTCTAATTTAAAATATATCGTTTCTGAATTGTACCGTACCACATGAATCAAGATATGTATTGGATCATCATTTATTGGACAGATGCATACCCCCAATTTCAGGTGTTTATTTATATAATATTCTCAAAGAACTAGTAAATAACTTTCATATTTAACTTGAAAATAAAGAAATGAAAACATGGCATTGAAAAGCAAAAGGTGTCCTTACACCTATGATGGATGGTGTAAATTTTACAGTAATGTAGCCTTTGTACCACTTTTCCTAGCATTTTTTCCTAACATAACTACCACCACCTCATTTCTGAAGGTCATTGTGGAAACTGCACTGGGTATGCAAGTTCCAGTATATTGCATTAATATTAGGGGGCTTTGTTGCAGACTAATCAATCTGAAGGAAAGATTTTGAAACGTGATACATAATTGAATGCATATGTCAATGAAAAGCACAATGTTTAAGGCTAAATTATTCAAGAAGCCTGTGTAGGAAGAAGCAGAGAAAGAATTCCAACAGCATATTCTCAGTGTCATAAAAATCGTTTTATTTGAATGCTAGTTACTTTATTTTGTGAAATAAAGGCTTATGGCTTATGATTGTGCCTTGACGTAAGGAACAGCCGAAGCATAGAGTAGAAGAGAGCAGATCGCACTCTTAATACATGCTAAAAACCATTAAGTGATGAAACAGTCGCTAAGAAGTGATGCAAATTAGTACAATTCAATGTAATTCTGTGTTTTTGAACCAGACAAACTTTACAAACTAAATTTATAATAGTATTGACATTATTTTGGCACAGATCATCCAAAACATTAAGACCAATATGCTTAATATGTAGTCGCCCATTTTGTCATATCAGCTCTGACCCATTTCATTGACTCTGCTGTACCTCTGAAGGTAACATGTGGTATCTGGCACCAGAACATTATGTAGAGATCCTTTAAATTCTGTAAGTTGAGAGATGGCACTGCCATGGATTGGTGGACACTGTTGGTAACTACTGACCATGAGCACCCCGTAATCTCTGCAGTTTCAGAGATGTTCCAACCTGCTTGTCAGGGCATTAAGATGTGGCCCTTGTTTAAGTCATTTAGATCTTTGCTCTTCACCCATGTCCAGCACATCAGTTGTTCGCTTACCATCTAACATATTCCAGATGTTTATCTGCACTATTATGGAATAAAACATGTTCACTTTATCTGTGAGTGGTCATAATGCATTGGCTCATCTGTAAAAAATAATGAGTGTGAATTCTATGACTATATTCTGTTACATTGTGTTACCCTGTGTGGTGCTCTGCTCTTCTCTACCAGTAGAAAGTCTTATAATCTTCAATAAATTTTGATCTAAAGCTTGAAATTGGTTCCTCTGAAAACCTAAATGTTAAAATGTAACTTTTTAAAAAGTGTACAGAAGAGCAGTGCATGCAAGAATTCACAGAAGGTTCTGCGAGGAAGAACGGGTGAACATCCTTCTAAACAAGAGGTGAAAGACTCTTAGCTGGAAACAGAATGTGTTTACAAACTGTGACTTACAAAAGAAGCCACTGGCCATGCACGGTGACCAAACTTCAGCTTCAGGACCTTCTTGTTGTTGTTATTTTGCAACTGAAAAAGGTAAATAAAAAGAAAAATAGCCTTTAACTTAATGCATTTTGGAAATCAGCTCATCTTTTACCTGCTTAGCTATTCACAGTAACAGAACTATTGACCAGGGGTGTCCACACACTAGTGCCACTGTATTATATGTAGTCTATATAAAATTAAATGCTGTCCTAACATTTGCGACAAAGTTTGAAGCCTGTGACTCCAGATAACACAGCCGGTATAGTTTAGATATACTATTTATATATTTTTGCTAACTCAGGTGACATCCTCCCTGTAGAGTGCTTTCACAGCCTCAGGGCAGGAGCACAGCAGCTAACAAACCAACACCTCTGAGCCTCAGATTGAGAAATACTCAATGCAAACAACTTCTACAACAAAATAATTCACTTTTGCATTGTCTTTACTTGTTGTTAGTTGAATGGGGGAGGGATATTTCAATTCTGAAGGCCCACGCAGTCACACAGTGTAGTGTTTTCCACACAAATCAACTCACCAGCCCATTACCAATCCCTTGGTGAGTTGAGTTGAATCTACTGGAGAAGGGACGTAATAAAGTGTGCAGTGCTATAGCTCTTTAGGACTGGAACTGCATAAATTTGAGCAGTTATGTCATTTCAGAGAATATGGACAGCAGAATACTTCATTATTATGATATGAGCATTCATACTGGTCAGTACTACAGTGTATGTTGAGCCTTCTTTGTCCTGTGCCATATTGTCTTATGTAGGGTGACCAGATCTGAGGTGATGAAAAAGAGGACACCTTACTGGGGTTGGGGTGGGGTGGGGGGCGTATGATGTATTACATGTTCAAATACTTTTTTTTTGGTGCGTGAACACAAATTTTATTATTATTAATATTAATTTTATTTTATTAATATTATTAATAAATATTGACAAATTATGATTTATACTTTATTAAGAATTACTAGTTACTATTAGTTATATACTAATAATAACTATTAAACGTTATTATGAATAATACAAATTAATATTAATCATTAATAAAATATGAATACATTATTACATATTATTTATAAATAATAAACTGTTAACAGCATGTAGCATAAAATTATCACCCAATGCTTTTCAGTCAATTTCACTTCAGCTCATTATCACCAATGTTACACATATTTTTGTACTGTATGGTCAATAGATCTTATTTACACAGAATTAGACCTCATTTTTGAGTAAAATTATTTTGATAATAGTTACACTTAGATGCATGTACTGTATATAGATGGCTTATCACAGACTGGTAGACACGCACACAGACACACACTCAAATGTAAATATTAATGGATTTTAATATGAAACAGCTGATATTAAAATACATCTAGCTGACCTGACACAGGCAGAACCAATGCTTAACACGTTAACGGACTGCCGGCCAAATTGCAGTCCAGACTCCATTTGTGGGAGTGAGAGTGGCAACAGTCAATCACATGTTAGCAAGAAATGGCAAAGCCAGTCGATGAGCTTGTGGCAGCCTAAAGGGAAACCGGCTTGTATTTCAGCTGGGTCTCCATTTAATATAGCGTAACATCTCACTCAAGTGAACCAAACGAAATAGGAGGGCGAGACTGGTTTGTGAATGAAACGCATCTCGAGTACAACAAAATCCCGGACGTATGTAAAATTCCGCCCAGACACATTTTTTTTAAGTCTTTGTGTATTTTTTAAGTCTCAAAAAGAGGACATGTCCAGGTAAAAGAGGACGTCTGGTCACCCTTTTGCCCTTTGTATTTATTGTGATGTGTTGCATGTCTTTTGTATATATTGTATTACATTATTTGCACTTCTATTATGCTGTGCAATGTGAATTGTTTACATTCACTGTCTACTTGTATATGGCTAAAATGACAATTAACCTCACTTGACTTGAATTATTGATTAAAAAATATAATAATAACAATCTTCATGCACTGATTATTCAGTGAAGGTTTTACTGTGTGCTGTGAGCATCCTGACCATTCTCATCCCAACTCATACAAATGATAATTGTTGTTGACATAACTTGCGGAACATTTTTTCCATGTCACATCAAGGGTTCAAGAATGTTTTTGTGGTATATTGACATCACAAAGCAGATAATAGCAATTTGATATTTTTGCCCATATAGCACAGCCATAATAGACTGAAGGTAGACAATTACTGTGTAAAAAGCAAAATGAGATGATACATAGACTTGTCTATGATCAATTTCAGTATGCAATACTGATATAGAGCCATTTGGGAGACATTAAGATAGCGTATGTGACTCAAGCTTGTCTCGGCTGCATCTCCAGTGTTTTTGAAAGCACCTCTTGAGCTGTCTGAATGATTGTATAGCAATTTCCAGTGACTGCATTCACAGTCAGATTGCTATGTTATCTGTACACTATGACTAGGCAATAAAGCTAATCAGATACTCACAATGATTGTCATGCAGCCCTCCAGCACTCCCTATTCAGAGAACTCCACTTCCCAGAGCACCCTGGGAGAGCGCATGATAACAGGGTCCAATCTGAGATCTACCTCACTGGAGTTCTAATTAGCATCTCCTGTTACTGTGTTACCTAATACTGTTTGACAACTCTCACACTTTGCGAAGTATTATATCTGTCATTAGAGCATATCAAGCCTTATTGTCTGTATTCACTTCTTTTGCCTTTTCCTGTTTGGATTTGATGGCTCTGTTCTGTGGTTTTGTGCTAGCCTTCGCTTACTCTTTTAAAACCCTGTGCACAAGGAGCACGTAGTCTTTTCAGGGTCTCTCTTGCCCAATTGCCTCCTTTCAGCCTCATTATGTTAACAGCCAATCACCATCCGGACTTCATTTGGTGGAGGCGTGGCTTGTACTTCATAAGCACCTGACTCCAACTAGGAAGGGAGTTTTTGACTCCACTGAGACTGGTGTAGAGACTTTGAGAAAGAGTGAGAGTAATGTCTTTGTTTGTGTGAGAGTCTTTGGGACATTGTTTTAA
>BRDA01026848.1:303-20316 GCA_036984385.1 Crenuchus spilurus | reverse complement strand
ATGATTTTATGTCTGTTATTGCTAAGCCTGTAAAGCTGCTTTGTGACATCAGTTGTAAAAAGCGCTTTATAAATAAAATTTGATTGATTGATTGAATCTATAAATCTCATCACACACCCTGCAGGTATTTTAAGCCTGATCCTCCTCATGCAGTGTCATGTGGAGGAACCTGAAGTTACTACCAATGCAAGGTGAGATTTTAATTTAAAAAAATTTTTATGTATCTATTTTTTTGTCAAGGGGGCTTAAATGCTTCGTCATCTTTACTCATTGGTTTGGGGTAATATCTAAATCACACTTTAATGCAGTGTTTGTGTTGTTATTGTACATAACACAAAAAAGCTATATAAATAACATTGTTTCCAAACTTTTGAACACTGGTGTACATGCTAGTTTCAGCCACATATGCTTTGTCCACACTTAGAGGGCACATCTGATATGTGATTGGCTATTTGCACTGGTCAAACATGAATCTAAGGTTTCCTTGATCTAGATTAGGTCAGGAGAAAATATTTGTGAGACTTAAATAGGTTTATGACTAGTTTGTCATCATAAAAAGACATTCTAGCATTCTAAAGCAGTTAGTAATAAGGTAGACGGACATCATCATTGCTTTTATGCCAAAGTATGCAGTAAAATTATTTTATTTCAAGAAGTGCCAACTCTGTGAACAGCTACCAGGGTAGTAAAGTTCTGGTTTTGTTGATAGAATTCCCTTCTGTCAATTATGGAAGTTGAAGGGAAATACTTCACCAACAAAGCCAATAACACCAGAGCCATCTAGATATCATATCAAGTGGCCCGTAAATGGTTATTTTTGCAGATCATTTGTCTTTTTGTTCTGCAATAGTAGTAATAGTAATAGTAGCTCTTGACCATGTTAAGTGGTGAAAGATACTCTCCCTAGAAACTATGGCGTTGTGACTATAGTTTTACTATACTATCACTCAACCCAACTTATCAGCCCACCTATCTTATCAATCAATGGAAACAGATCACCATAGACCCAGATATTACATCTACATAACAATAACACTGACACAGAACTGGCATGCAAAGTGACAATTTTCTACCTCAATTACTATGAGTCTATAATCCCACAGCTGTGATTCGATAATGCATGTAGCTACATAGTCTGATACAGCACTGTTAAATAAAACAATAAAATAGAAAAAAATATAAAGAGACGAGGGTTCATGATTTCACGCGCCTCTTTATTAATTAACAGCATGACTATGTTTCACCAAGCTGTTGATTTATCTATAAATGAACATAATGTAAATCTAAATTAAATCTCATGTTGATTTTGCTGGGTTGAATCTGCTTACTTCTCTTCCTACATCCAAGATTACACAGGCATTTCTGAACTAAACTGATCTCGAATAATTAAACCATCCCACTGGCAGATCTTTTTGCTTTCTTCAAGCTCTGAGTATCCTTGAATGTGACCATTTATCTTATTGTCTGAAAGACACTTATGAAATTGTATTGAAAGCTGAATATCTACATAAACACATGACAGATGAAAGAGACATTATGCAAGTGATAGACATCATAACCTATAATAACATTAACAGCTCATCTGAGTGAACTAACAAGCCCCTGGAATTCATTTAACAAATTCAGGAGTTCAGAAAAGAACACATGGAACATGAATAAAATATGGTTTAGAGTAATGAATAGTGCTGTTAAGGGGGTTCTTGCCATTATTGATGGCAGTATTTAACTAAAGTTATATTATGTCTCCAAGTATGAAGCCACCTCCTCAAATGATTGAATTCAGATACACTTATTCTTAGGGGTTACTTTCAAGAGCATTTTCTTGATTTCAGCAAATTTTCATAAATTATCTTTTAAAGGTACTTACATATAACAAAATACTTATATATAACAAGATGGTGAGGCACCATTTGACCACTGTATAAATATAACAATATATTATATGGCAGTAAAATTGAAAATATTAGAAGATATTAGAAATCTTTCATTTTGTTCAGCTTTAGTCAACTGCTTTGATATTTGAAATAGGCAGTGGTGGACAAAGTACTCAACTCTAGTACTTAAGTAAAAGTACTGATACTCCTGGTCAAATCTTACTCAACTACAAGTAAAAGTTGCTCAGTCAAAAGTTTACTCAGGTTAAAGTACTGAAGTACTTACTTTTGAAAATACTCAAGTATTCAAAAGTACAAATTATATTTTCTAATATCAGTACATTGCTGTATTGTTTTGAATCCTTTTACAGAAACTTATAACTTGTTGAAACCACTTGATGATGTATTGACATGTAGAACCACTGTGTAAGAAAAAGTCTACACCACCTGTAAAACTTCAGCATAAAAATGCAATAAAAAAATAGGACAACTATTTCTATCATTTTTTTAATATTTATGTCCAAAACATATTTTTATATATCTATGTCCCAAAATTTCCCTTGTAGTTTGTGTAAAATACTTGTCTCTATATAACTAAGTTGAATTGACATCATTATGTTTAATCACATGAGAGATTAATAGATTTATTTGATTATTTTCTAATTAAAAACAAATAACATCACTATGACCCAAAATACGTCTTGTAGTATATGTAGAATACTTGTCTCTATATTACTAAGTTGAATTGACATCATTATGTTAAATAACATGGGAGATTAATAGATTTATTTGATTTTATTAATTTTTTTGTTATTAATATACAAATAGCATCACTATATTCCAAAATAAGTCTTGTAGTATGTGTGGAATATATGTCTGCATTTTAATAAATTGGTTCCACATCATTAGGTTAAATAACATGAGACTTTGATTTTTTTTAGAATTGTACATAAAACAAATGTTAGAAAAATTACAAAAACAAAAATATATGAAAATGTCACATTATGAATAATATAAAAAAAAAAAAAATAAACATGAAACAAAATCATGTAAATGGCTAAAATGAATAATACTAGCCACATGGATGTTTGTAATACATTTTTTTCCGGTAATTGTGCGACGGTCCCTAAAACTGCAGCAGTTTGTAACCAGAGCGAACAGAAAGCCAAGATCCTGCGCCCAGGCTACATGATAACATGTGAATGTCAGTAAATTTTGTGGTTGTATTTTGTTGTCAATTTCACCTCGGAACTGTAACTGTGCTGTTGAATCTGCGTCTTGTTAGCTGTTGAGTGTAAAGGCCAGTGTTGAGTAATGTGTACACTGTCCCTTTAAGAGCCATATAAGCTAAAGGCACATGTGTGTGAAGGCTCTCTCTCTCTTAGAATGGAGAGAACCAGCAAGAGTGTTGTGCTGTACCACCAAGATCACTGAACCTAGCTCTTTTATTTTACTGTTTTAGTTCTGAAAGTAACATCTCTAACAAGCTTGGGATGCTTAATTTTGTTCATGTGTGAACTAAAAAATGAAGTGAATTTGGCCAAAGTGAGTGTCTGAATCACATGTGCTTTGTGTTTCACCTGCGCTCAAAGCTCACTATCTGGGTCAGAGCCAAAAGTCTGAAGTAAGACCGGCTTCAGAGCGTTACATGAGGAAAAGTGGAACAACAAAGATCAAACGAATGTCCATTATTAAACTAACTCTACACAGCTGGCTTGCGTGTCGATCATCTGAGTCAAATCAGGACTCGCAATGTGAGTCATTCATTCATTCAGAATACTGATTCAGAGCACGTGCAATTTGATTCAAATGCTCTGAATCAGTTTTCTGAATAAGTGAATCAAATTGAGCGTGCTAATTTGGCTATAGTACTAGCTTTAGTATCAAAAGCATCGAGTATTACAGAACCAAATCGTTTAAGGTGTTGTAGCATCAAAAAAGCATTGAACTATCAATACCTCGTGGATTTCTAGTGGCCAATTGCATTTCAGTAAAGAAAAACAGGAACAGCAGGCGCAAAGCTATGCTGAGCCAAAAAGGAACGAGTAACAGCAAGCTTCCTAGAAATGTAGTGTAATCGAAAGTACAATATTTGTCTTTGAAATGTAGTGGAGTGAAAGTCATAAGTTCACCAAAAAATAAATATCAAGTAAAGTAAAAATACTCAAAACATGTACAGTACTCAAGTAAATGTACTCCACTACAAATTGACAAAAACATTCTAATTCTATATAGAGACGCAAAACAAGCCATCCATAAGCTGCAAAAACAGAAAAAACCCATCTGAGAAATTGCTACAATATTAGGAGTGGCAAAATCTGTATTTTGGTACATCCTGAGAAAGAAAGAAAGCACCGGTGAACTCATCAATGAAAAAGGCCCATTTTCAAGTTTTTCAAGCACCTTTCAGCTGTGGCAAATTAATAACGTTGATAACTCAAACTGCGATTCAGTGATAATCAATATATTGCAAAACTATTCTCCACACTTCACAGCGACTATGCTACTGAGAAAAAAAATACTTCTAAGTAAGTAAATAGCAGGAATGATGGATTTATTTGTGTCAGTTTCACACAATTTAAATATCAATGTTCTTCACCGCATGTTTATCTTATTCATTTGATTGAGCAGTTACTGTAGTATGTGAAATCTGGGGGTGAGTTGAGAGCATTTATACTTACATATACTCAAAATTATTGTTTTGCTTTTTGTCACACTGCAAGAGATGGTAATATGTTTAAAAAATGCTCCCACTGATGTTTACACCAAAAGATCGCTGATTCACTCATTTCGCTGTCAAACAAAAAGGGATTCAGCCTCAGACAGATCATCCAATCATCATGCAGAAGCTGAGCGTACAGGCCAGCCGAGGCCAGCCCACTGCCCCATAGACCCCCAGAGACGCTGAGCGTCCGATGGGCGGGACAAAGCCCAGCATTTATTCAATGACTCGTCTCGTTTCGCTGCACTCTTTGCTTCGCTATTGAAGTCTGTGGACGCTGAGCGTCCACCCTGTTTAACCTATCTGTGCAGTGAAACACACACTCACACTAGTAAGCACACTAGGAGGCAGTGATCACATGTGACCGATGTGGTGGGCAGAACTTAACCACAGCACTCAGCAGGCAGTTGGGCTTAAGTGCCTTTCTCAAGGGGTCTTAAAAAGTCTAAAATTCAAAACTTAAAATTTAAGGCCTTAAAAAGTCTTAAAAACGGACAGATATCCATCCAAGGTCTTAAATAAAATGTATTAAAGTCTTAAATGTTTACTTTTAATTCCAAAAAAGCGTAGTCTAATTGGACGTTATTTTTGCTAACTTCGGCGACCGTCAACTAAATGCATCAGTGTAAATGTACAGGGGTTAGACAATGAAACTGAAACACCTGTCATTTTAGTGTGGGAGGTTTCATGGCTAAATTGGACCAGTCTGGTGGCCAATCTTCATTAATTGCACATTGCACCAGTAAGAGCAGAGTGTGAAGGTTCAATTAGCAGGTAAGAGCACAGTTTTGCAATGCACACATTATGGGTGACATACCAGAGTTCAAAAGAGGACAAATTGTAGGTGCACTTCTTGCTGGCGCATCTGTGACCAAGACAGCAAGTATTTGTGTCTAAATATTATTGAGCCACTTTGGGGTGTTTTGGAGGAGCGAGTCAGGAAACATTTTCCTCCACCAGCATCACATAGTGACCTGGCCACTATCCTGCAAGAAGAATGGCTTAAAATCCCTCTGACCACTGTGCAGGACTTGTATATGTCATTCCCAAGAAAAATTGACGCTGTATTGGCCGCAAAAGGACCCCTACACCATACTAATGAATTATTGTGGTCTAATTCTGTTCTGTGTTTCTCGGGGGGACTACCGCTTGGGGAACTACAAAGGCCATGATAACCTCATAACATGTCTGTTGCCAACAGTTTTGACAAGTCCACTTATTATAAGCGACGTAGGGCTTGTTTTTTCAAAAGTCGCTTGCAAATATTGTGAGTCGCGGGTTCCGTTTTATTGGGGGGGGAGGGCTTGTTTATGAACGTGAAATTGCTTATTTGGGCTTGGCTTTCTTTGAGTGAAACTCTTATCTCCCAGGTCGTCACACATCAATCAGTGCTGTAGACCAGAGGTGATTGTTCTAAGACTGCAAGGGAAGCTCAGCTTCCCCTAAAATGTCAAAAAATAAGTGATCAATAATATACTGTTGTGTGTACATGTTATTGACTAAATATGCGCTGCAACGCGCTCAACTTTTGTTCAGAATCAGCTTCTTATCACTGGTAACAACGCGGCTTTCCTCTCACTCATTCCCGCAGCTTCACAGTGCTTTAAATGTTGAGGACAAATTCCCCTGTGAAGAAGCCAATGATTGTGCACTTCAACTTAAAGTAGCAAGGAAGAAAGAAAGAAAGAAAGAAAGAAAGAAAGAAAGAAAGAAAGAAAGAAAGAAAGAAAATACAGCTCTAATCACAAGGGAATGAACTTACTCGATTGTCATACATCACCAACAAAATACTGCCCACACTTGAATGCGATGAGAACAAACAATCTGTCACTTACAATACTGCTCCACTGGGAAAAGCCAAGAAAAAAACAAATAAATAAATAAAATAAACACCCTGCCTACAGCATCTTCAAAATAGAACTGACTGGGGCTGTAAGTTAGATATATCTATTTTTCTCTCATTGGACACACATCATGCTTTGTTTGCATGCACTATCCCTTTCCTCTGTAGGCAATCTCCTAGCAACTGGTGCCATGACAAGATAATTCATGGGCATCATCCTTCTTATTGGATCTGGAATCGATCAACAGGCTGAACACAGTGACAGAAAACAAGGGACACACACACACACACAATGCTGTCTTAGTAACCTTTAACCTCTGAGTATAGAACAGCAAATTCAGTGCTATCACTTCTGACAGAGAGACAGAGAGAGAATAAGAGAGAGAAAGTGAGTGAGAGTGCAAAAAAGTGCAGAGAGAAATAAGAGTATAATGGAGAAAACAAAAACAGAAGAAAGCTAAAACGTCACAGACAGAAAGTGTGTGTGTGTGTGTGTGTGTGTGTGTGCGAGAGAGAGAGAGAGAGAGAGAGAGAGAGAGAGAGAGAGAGAGAGAGAGAGAGAGAGAGAGAGAGAGAGAGAGAGAGAGATACATAGAGAAAGGAGTGTATATGCCACCTATTCTTCAGTTACACCAGCTTGAGTCGACTATGCTGAATAAGTGGTATGATTTATGGAAATTGTGTTTGCAGGAAGCGATTGCTAAATTACAGCCCACCTCACTTTCGGGGAACTATGATCAAAAATTCATCGCACATCCCTGTCGGCACGGCTGCTCTGAGGAAGTCTCTGCTTTCAGATGTCGGCAGAACATCAATAAACTGATGAAGATAATAGTTTAATCACATTAACATTTACACAGGAACACTTATCATCAGACCTGCTAACATTTCCACTTCTTGTCTCACTCTGTTTCCTAGCACCAGTTTAGAATGCCGTGGGAGATATGTCAAAAATATGATATCACAATTATTTGATAGCTGTTATGAGTAGTGTGAACAAACTGTAATATTAAAATGCACCAGTAAAGTAAGTTGCTGGTAGATAACTATTACAATTGATTAATTCATTTGATTGCTTGTTTTAGCACCTGCAAAAAACTGTAGAGCATAATAGGCTTGTGTCAAATGAGTTATTTATTTTACTATGCAGTACAAGTGCTAGAACAAATTATATGTATAATATGTATAAGTAAAAAAGCCAATAGACAAATAATGTAGCAGTTAGTGGAATGATTGATGAAAGAATGAAAGAAAAAATCCAAAATGTACCAGTAAACTAATATTAAAACGCATTTGAAATACCTTGTTTATCCATTTGTCGGCTTGTCTAAGCCTAAATAAATACATAGACACAATAGACTGACCTCAAACCAGCTACTCATCACTATGTGATTTATGCATCTCCTATAGACTGGTTGTTGTTTGCAAGCTTTCGGTAAGTCGTCTTATGCTATGTATATGCAGTTTTCAGTGTTAAAAGTTCAAAAAGTACTGATGATATCCATTCTGTTCTCAGAAAAGTGTATTGTGACTATATTAAATATGAATATCCTAAACTACTGTCATTTTGCCCATTGCTTGTGCAGAGAGGGGTGTCTTTTCACTGTGTACGCCTTTCTGGCTGACAAACGGACATGAGTTGTATGAGATGTCAGAACTAAATGATTGGGGTTTTAATAGTTGGGAGGAAACTGGCTTTTGAAGGGAGAGGGAGGACATTAAATGCCTTTGGGTGGTAATTATCTAAGTTATGGACGTCATCAGCATGGTTCTAATGCTAATGGCTCCAGCGGCAATCAAAGCCAGAATAGCAGGATGTTCTGGTAATTTTCTGGCAGAAGTTTAGCAAGCTGAAAACAAAACTTCAACAGAACAAGGGAACATAAGGGCTGCATTCAACATTTTTATTTAATAATTTATACTCACTGGCCACTCCATTAGGTACACTTGTATCTAAACTCATTGTTAATTTGATCAGCTCCACTGACCATATAGGAGTAACTTTGTTGTATGTATAAGCATCTTGAACTGACAATATACACTCACTGTCTACTCTATTAGATGCACCTCCCTTGTTGGTTCACCTTGTCGATCAGAGAGACATTAGCTCATCCGTTGCCGCACAGTTTTTGTTGGTCATCTTCTACTCCTTAATCAGTGGTCCCAGGATGCTGCCCACAGAATGCTGTTGGCTGAATAGTTTTGATTTTTGCACTATTTTCACTACAACAGCAGCTCTGCTGTGTCTGATCCACTCATATCAGAGAAACACACACTAACACACCACCACCACATAAAAAAGTATACATAGAAAGATATGGACTACAGTTTGTAATTATATAACTACAATGTGCACCTATATGGTCAGTGGAGCAGATAAAAATGAAAATACATGTAGATATAAGTCAGTGTATTGTGGATTGACAAGGTGATAAATTAAAATACTGCATTCATAGCTAATGGCAGGATATTTGAAACATCCAACAGTGTGCTATCAGTAAGGATTTTGTCTTTATTATTATGTGTATAAAAGGCTGTATTGGACATGTTATTCATTTTTCATTTTAACATGTTCATTTTACAACCACATGCCCATATTAAGACATGTTAAGACAAGTAAAAAAATCTACTTTTCTGCTTCCTCTTCGAACCACATTTAGGCCTTAGACAATTACAACATGGTTTAAGGTAAAAATATATTGATAGGTTCACTTCTTATAATCCTATTTTTATTTAATCACAATATTAAACACGTTTCATGAATTCTAAACCAAAAAACTCACAAGACTGTCAAATTGTCATGTAAAATATTGTACTTACAGTCTCTACTGTCAAGTAAGTTGTCCTTATTACCCTCATTATCCCTATCATGCTTGCTATATTATGTGATAAATTATGTGATGTCTAATGTCCATAAAGTTGGTGCTAAAGTTAGACATCATATGGCAGGTTTAGACTTAATAAAATAAATAAATAAATAAATAAATAAAGTTCTCACCCTTCCTCTCTCTATCACACATGTACACACTAGTTACACATGATTATAATTACAGTTAAGTACCTGTGTGTATAACGAGAATCAACCTCTCCGTCTCTCTCCACCTGACTACATCAGTTTAATGAAATTACACACACTACTGCATAGACTCTTCTCATGAAAGGAGGCGATCATCTCTTGCAGAGAATGAAATAGAGAAAGAAAGAGGCCGAGTGAATGTGAAGAAGTGAAAGGCAAATGCGAACAAACTGGCAGACTTGAAAGGAACCAGAAAATGAGGTCCTGTCCCTCGTCTCCTCTCCTCACACTGTTTTCTCTTGTTCTCCTCAACCACAATTACACCAGCAAAAAAAAAAAAAACAGCAGGAGAGGGAAGAAAGAAGGGAGAGATGAAGAGGGGGAAGAGAGAGGGCTATCTAATCGTTCTCCTTTCATATTCACTTTTTTCTATGTCTGTTAATTCACTCTAGTGTATTGAAGAGCCATTATAAAGGCTTTTCTAAGATACTGTCCTGTGTGACTCCTCAGAGGAGCAGGAGAGTCTGGGAAATGCAGTCTAGTGTGCATTCACTCATCAACCATATAAAGAATCAATCTCTTATACAGTTACAGTTTTTGTGAAGAATCAGAAATGTTATCTTATTTGGGATTTGTTCTTAGGTATAAACAGAATCTGTCCAGTGCTCTCGTATTGTTCACCAACTAACAATAAGTAACCATAGTAAAAATCATTCTTAAAAGAAACATGTTGCTTACTTTAGTGCTAATAGCTTGCCTTGACACGTGCTCAATGTTCAAGCTCATCTTCTTTGGTATGAAGAGCAGTTAAGGATTTACTTGTAGTATAATTATTTAAAACTAATATTTAAAACACCCACTGCCACTCTCAACTCTCAGTGATCACATCATCAAATGTGTGGCCTTTGGCTTTATTTCAAAGATTTTCCCCTGGTTGCCAGTTCGTGTACAATGAAGAATCAATGAAGAAATGAAAACACATTGGAAGGTTAGGCTTAGAGTGGGGAAAAAGGTATTGGGTCAGTCACTGATTGTGCAAGTTCTCCTACTTAGAAAGACAAGAGAGGTCAGTAATGTTCATCATAGGTACACTTCAACTATGAGAGACAAATGAGAAAAAAATCCAGGAAATCACATTGTAGGATTTTTAAAGAATTTATTTGTAAATTATGGTGGAAAATACGTATTTGGTCAATAAACAACAAGCAAGAATTCTGGCTTTTACAGACCTGTTAGTTCTTCTTTAAGAAGCCCTCCTATTCGGCACTAATTACTTGTATTAACTGCACCTGTTTGAACTTGTTATGTCTATAAAAGGCCACTGTCCACACTCTCAATCAATCACACTCCAAAGAGCTTTCTAAGGACAACAGGGACAAAATTTTAGACCTGCACAAGGCTGGGATGGGCTACAGGACAATAGGCAAGCAGCTTGTTGAGAAGGCAACAACTGTTGGCACAGTTCTTAGAAACTGGAAGAAACAAAAGATAACTGTCTGGGGCTCCATGCAAGATTTCACTTCATGGGGTAAGGATGATTCTGAGAAAGGTCATGAGTCAACCCCGAACTATACAGGAGGACTTGATCAATGACCTGAAGAGAGCTGGGACCACAGTCTCAAAGAGAACCATTAGTAACACACTATGCCATCATGGTTCAAAATCATGCAGGGCATTCAAGGTCCCCCTGCTCATGCCAGCACATGTCCAGGCCTATTTCAAATTCGCCAATGACCAGAGGAGGCATGGGAGAAGGTCATGTAGTCAGATGAGACCAAAATAGAGCTTTTTGGTACTCAAATCCACTCGCCATGTTTGGAGGAAAAAGAATGCTGAGTTGCATCCCAAGTACACCATGCCTACTGTTAAGCATGGGGGTGGAAACATCATGCTTTGGGGCTGTTTTTCTGCAAAGAGGACAGCACGACTGATCCATGTTAAGGGAAGAATGAACAGTGCCATGTATTGTGAGATTGCAAGCCAAAACCTCCTTCCATCTGTAAGAGCATTGAACATGAAACGTGGCTGGGCCTTCCAGCATGAAAATGATCCCAAATACACTGCTCGGGCAGTGAAGGAGTGGCTCCATAAAGGTCCTGGAGTGGCCTAGACAATTTGTGGAGGGAGCTAAAAGTTTGTGTTGCCCAGCAACAGCCCCAAAACATCACTGCTGTAGACAAGATTTGCATGGAGTAATGAGCCAAAATACCAGCTACAGTGTGTGCAAACCTGGTGAAGACTTACAGGAAACATTTAACCTCTGTCATTGCCATGTTACAAAGTATTGAGTTGAACTTTTGTTATTGACCAAATACTTATTTTCCACCATCATTTACAAATACATTCTTTAAAAATCCTGCAATGTGATTTCCTGGATCTTTTTTCTCATTTGTCTCTCATAGTTGAAGTGTACCTATGATGAAAATTACAGACCTCTCTCATCTTTCTAAGCAGGAGAACTTGCACAATCAGTGACTGACCAAATACCTTTTTCCCCACTGTATATGGGTACCCACAGACTGAGCCTTGTTGTGTACTATATCTGCACACTGACTGATACTTTTTGATCTCTAATAATTGTTTATGAGTGAGCATAAAACTTTTTTTCTCCTTTCCTGATAAGCAAATAAAGATAAAAAAGCAACTTTAACAAGGTTACACTTCAAATTACAAGTTATGCTTACAGACACAAGTGTACAGTTATACACACACAAAACCCTGCTTTAACAAACCTAGTGCATCTCTCTCTCTCTCTCTCTCTCTCTCTCTCTCTCTCTCTCTCTCTCTCTCTCTCTCTCTCTCTCTCTCTTTCTCTCTCTCTCTCTCTCTAACAAGTCTTTTGCCACTCGTCTATTTCCACTTCCTTCTATTTGCAAGGTGACTCCAATAAATTAAGTTTTGCAACAACCTCTTTTAATATAAAAAGTCAAAGCATGCCAATTGGTGTCATAAACCTAATCCCTGATGATAAGACATGCATTTAACAACCAGCCAAAAATGTGCACAGTGAAGCAATCAAACAATGCAATCTTCCTCCAAATTCTTATCAAGCCTTAACAGGAGCTGAGTGTAGGGGCAAAATCACAGTTAGGGACAGGTTAAGACTGTCGGTCAGACAGAAAGCCCATATTTACCTGGAGAATACTGACTACAATGTGATGTGACTTTGTAACACGATAGTGATACATGTATGACTGGAACTATTTACACAGTAGTACAAAAACAACTTTTTTCTTTCCCCTAACAAAATTGTGCCTTTTTGGTTATTATTATTATTATTATTATTATTATTATTATTATTATTATTATTATTATTATTATTATTATTATACATTATTATTAATCACATTATCAGAAGAAGCCAATTACAACAACAGAGATGTGGTAATGTATTTATAAATATATAATGCAATTGCCTGTATGTATCCACACTCTCACACACACACACACACACACACACACACACACACACACACACACACACACAAATATGTCCACCCTGTCTGAGGTTTTATTATCCTCCCTCTCTGTCTGTGGTTTAAAGTGTGTGGTCACGAGCACCTGCAATAAGAAGCTTTGGGTTCTGCATACTACATCCCCTCTGGAAGACCCAGCAAATCCCACTGAAGTCTGAGGCTAAGGCCGGGATTCTGCAGAACAAGCAGCGCAGTATGGGCTGTGAATTGTGTAGGATTTCTGTCTCTTAAGTAAGCGGCTGTTCAGACATTTTTGTAGAGCCAAGACACTTGCAAAAGCCTGACCGTGCAAAATAATTTATGCAATTATGCTGAGTTTGAACTCCTGTTTGTCTGTTTAAAAGCATTTTAAGTATAAAAAGAGAGAGAATAACAGAAAAGAGAGTCAACATAGAGGGAAAACTGCCAGTTCCCTTTAAAATCTCTCACTCTTTTTGTTTCTGTATGTTTTTGAGAAGTTGTCCACTTTCACTAAGTGTCACGGTGGGAAAATGACTACTATATACACAGATAAAATTATAACTGAAACAACATTTACACTACCTGTAGTTTTACTTGAATGAGGACTATTAGTATTAATAATAGCTTTTTCATCCATGCAGTAAGGAAGTTTTAACTCCCTAGCCCACATCCCTTAACTACCATCTCATCAAACAATGTGTTCCACCTGCAATCACCTATTATTATTATTATTATTATTACGATTATTATTATTATTATTATTATTACGATTATTATTATTATTATTATTATTATTATTATTATTATTATTATTATTATTAATAATAATAATAATAATAATAATAATAATAGTAAAATAAATAAATAAATAAATAAATAAATAATAATAATAATAATAATAATAATAATAATAATAATGCATGTTTCTATATTTATGGAGAGTATAGGACTTTTGAGTGCTAGTAGCAGACCAAATTTTCACAATTGTGTGGATATAAAGGTGGGTTGGTAGATTTCACAAGGTAAAAAGTGTAAGAAAGAGCTTAAAGAACCATGTTTTCAACAGCATCATAATTAAATACGACCAAAATCATTAATAACAGTGTAAAGCAAACAATAAAAGCATTTAAACAATGTATAATGAATAAAATAGTGTATGTGTGTGCGCCAGGGAGAACAAGAGTGAACAGTTCTGGAATTTTTCCAGACGCACCGAGACTTAGGCGATGTTGATTTACAAACAAACAGGCCGTAATTGCAGACACTTAGAAGTAGCTTTGTGGGGGAGTGATTTTAATCTGCGGTTTTGTCTGGTACAATGCCAAACTGCTTATTACAATAGGATGGGAGCAACTGATTAAGTCTGTTTGTGTGTATGTGTGCACTCATATGTGTTTGTTTGTGCAATCATTGTGGTGGCTTGTGTCAACAGAGGCAGCAGAACGTTCATTCTGACATCAGTGCCAAGACCATGACCTTCAATAGAGCAGTGTGATCTTTTAAATGATAAAGTGAAGAAAGAGACAAAAAAGAAAAAGAGCCCACTTACCCACTTGGGATGAGTCACCTATAGATAGATAGACAGAGACAGTGAGAGAGACAGAGAAATAGGGAGAGAGAAAGGGAGAGAGAGAACTTGATTAGAATCAACATAAAAATGTTCACTTTTACAGCTCGCATATTGTAGCCATTTCAAAAGCTTTAATGTTAATTTTAGCATCATTTCATAAAAACAGCTGGTGTTTTACATTGAAGTCAACATTTTGTGACAAACTGACCAACTGAACATGATCTGCTGTCATTATATTAGCATATACTGTGCCACATCAAAAATGATTCATTACTCATAAAGTGACATTTTTCAAGCCTTTTTGTTTATTTTATTATCAGTATGCTTTATGGCTCAAGAATATCAGAAATTCAGAATCTCAAATTATTAAAATATTTCATTTTGAGTTTGAGTAAAAATACAGTATCAACATAAAAATGCTTCAATTATGTCACTTTACATGCAATGAAAACATATAAAACATGACAATTTTGGGGATTTGCACAGATATTAGAATGAAGAACGTGCTTCAGTGAAGAAGTTACCAATTTAAGTACACAAGGTTGGTTTATTACAACAGTGATGATATATGTTACATGAGAAACACTTTCTGAGCCACAAACAAAGCAAGCCACAAAAGCAATTTAGCTCATATCATTTTACCCTGCTGAGATTCTACCCTGGGTCAAAAACCCAACACGTTTTCTATCATCCCAAGGCTTTTCCATCTCTCAACCACACACAGCCTCATTCCTCCTGATATAAACACCTTATTGTGACCTTTCATTCATCCAGCGTTCACAAAAGTGCTCACAATGCACTGATCACATCAGTGCACAGAATATAGAATCATGTACTCTGTGAAAAAGTGAAATGTAATACTAATAATAATACTATTTATGTATTCATTTACATTAAAATAACATTTATTTTGGGTGTTTTTTTCTCTCCTCAAAACTACTAAAATGTCAGGTACTGAGAATGTCCAGTCACATGTAGAATAAGTGTACTTAAAAAGCATTAAGTGAAAATGGTAAATTAGTTGTATGGAACTCTAAACATGATTTTAGATTTGCAAAGTCATAACATACAGAAAAATAAATAAATAAAATGAATTAATTGCAAAACCTCTGTGCATGTTTTCTTCAATTGCCATGCAGCATAATGCACCACCTACTACATTTAATTAAAATTAAATTAATGCTATTTGTAGTTATGAAATAAATATCAGCACATTGACAATGGACTCTTAATTGCATAGAGCAGGTAGTTTTAAATTGAACATTCCTGAAATGGTTTCTTTGATTTTTTTTTTTTTCACCCAAAAACTATAATTCAGCAAATAAATAATAATAATTCCCAATTACTTTTTAAGCCTTTCTCTTGAGCAAAACAAATATCAAGCTAATATGTAATAAAAAAAATACAGTTTACCAGTGAACATCATGTAAACTGCATGCAAAATCATCATTCACTTGCCTCTGTATTATATAAATGCCACAATCTTTCAGATTAGGCATAAAAACTAGTCCTGAGTTCATAAACAAAAGACTAATGGGTGTTACTCTGATGCCTTGGTTAAACTCTCTGCTCCAGGGCAGCATGGTGTGGCTTTGGTTACATCATCCAGATAGATGCTGAACACTGGTGATGTTTAAGGTGTGTCTCTAAAGTCTGTCCTGAGCTTTGAGTGTCTAGAAAAGTCAAAAATGTAAGTAAGACGTCCCAGAAGACTGTCATGCACCCATGCTTGCTTCAGGATGGGTCACTGACTATTTTGTAGTCTTGACTATAATATACAGTGGTAACCCTACTTACGAGTTTAATCCGTGCAGGAGCCGAGCTCGTTAGCTGGATGCATTTCCCCCATAAGAATACATGTAAAACTGATTAATCCGTGTCAGCCGGCCAATATACAGTATACTTTAATATGCTAAATAAGGTGTTTATATGGGTTTTTTAAAAATAAACGTGACGACGCTCATGTAGGCTGGCGGCTAAGGAGGACAGGAGGACGGGCGTATGTGTATGGCATGGTTACACTTATCATATGAAAAGTAAAAGTAAAATTTATCTAACTTTCTTGTTCACTACCTTTTGCTACCTTAGCGTCACTTTAAACAGCCACTTTTACTGGACAGACGACCGCAGTGCCCCTAGTGGTTTGGCATAATTGAAGAAATTCACGCTACTCGTTACTTGGAATATTACTCGTTACCTGGAACAAAAATATTCCGAGATCTCGACTCGTTACCTGGAATACTCGTTAGTAGGGATGCTAGTAAGTAGGGTTACCACTGTCCTCTGAAGCATGACTCAGCACGGCAAATCTACACTTACTGCCTTAGATCAGCAATGTCAGATCTTAAGTCAAAAGGTCAGCATGGCAGCAGTTTTTCATTCTAACAAAGCAGGAGCAAAACCGAGACCAGTTAATTAACCAAGCTGAAGTGCTACTACTTGTTTGGAATAGCTATGCCAGCCCTTTGTAGATAAGACTGGACACACTTGTGTTAAAACATGAAAATTACATTTATACCACAGCTTATGTTGTTTATTTGTATGATGTTTTGTAATATGTTTAACATCTCATCACAGTTTGAGGCAAATGTGTGATGATTTGGGTATGTGGTTTGCACAAACTACTGGCTATAAGTTCCATTACTTTATAGCTAAATTAGCCTCATAGTGCAACAATGAAAAGGAAACGTCAGACATCAAACACATCTTTCCAGTCAATATAACTGACTATAAACCAGCATCTTTTGTATAAGGATCTAATATAAAGCACATCTAAACAAATTACACACCTACACAGAGATTTCTGCATACTGATTTGCTCAAGTGTTCAGGTGTGGGCACAGGTGTGGGGAGGATTTCTGCAGGAGGCCAGAGAACAAGCTCAAGAGAGGCTACAGCAAATCTTTGAGATCCACAGTTCACTTGCTGAGTGTTACTAGCAACACTGAGGTCATGAATATAAGCATACTAAGCATGGAAGCTGTTAAAGGTTTGGATGTCTGTAGTGACAGGTTGTAAAGTGTTACCCTGAATACAGCTGTGTATCAAGTTATCACACATACACCAGAGCAGATGGACAGCAATACAGGTTCTAGGCTGCTCCATGTTTCCTGCTACATGTTCTTGGTCATCATGGACATCAAGTTTGGACATGTTTCTGAAGCTATTTCTGTTGTGTGTGTGTGAGAGTGTGTGTGTGTGTATTTGAAATAAGGCTGTACAATCCATCATTTGTTAATCCTTATTGTGAAATTGGCTTTTTGTAATACTGATATTGCAGAAGGCTGCAATATGCAAGCGAGCTGTCAAACCAATCACAATGATTGTTACTGTGTGCTTATGATTCTGAAAAAATATCAGCTCCTAACAAGTGTGTCTAATAGTACAGAGGAACTTCAGTTGTTGTTTGTCCTAATTATCGTACAATTTGGTTATCGTCGACTTTTTTCGGAAATTTTGTCCCAGTTATTGTTTGTTTTCACCACCGTGCCCACATGACTAGCCGCTAATTTCACAAAAACAAAGAATCCACCAATGTCCATCACTCACTCACTGTTTAGCATTCTTTCTGACTTTGTTTCTTATTGTTTCTCTGGCTTTGTTTATCATTGTTACTTGTTGATAACACTCAAAACAAACTAAACCACATCACACTAAAGTGAGAGCGCACATCGCCTGAAAATGGGTGTGAAAACAAAACAACAGCTGAGAACCCTAACAACGGGTGTACAAAACAAAGGCTGCCGCTGGACCACACCGGCACACTCTTAAACGAAGCGTAAACTCGTAGGAGTGATGTTAAATGTTAATTTATCAATTTCATTAGTCTTTTGTATTTATTTCTCATTGTGTTCTGCATGTAAAACTATAGTCATTCTATATAAAATGTATTTTTGTTAATATTCTGGAGTGTCTGGAACAGATTAATTTGATTTACATTATTTCTTATGAGAAATATTGCTTCAGTTTTGTTTGTTTCGGCTATCATCAGACATTTATTATTGTGGTGAAAATAATAAGGGCCAATGTCTCCGTATTAATTTATTGTGTTTGTAATGCCGGTATACTGTAAATAGGTATATAATTACAATATTAACATTTTGGCAAAATCTTCTAAAAGCTACACTACACAGTTCCTCATAAAAATACTTATTTCTCTATGAAACGTTAAGCTTCTTCTGCCTAAACATAGATTTTTTTTTTCACCCATACCCCCTCATTTTACCTAAGCAATGTTTGACCCCCTGACTCTCTTCAAATAGTTGGAAATTGCATGGAAAAGAGTTACAAATTACATGAACAACAATTCTCTCTCTCTCAAACACACACACACACACACACACACAAGAGACACCTAAGTATCTGCACTGCGACGCAAAGAAAGGGTTTATGGGTAAGCGTAGCACGTAGAGAGGCTTGTAGAGGCCAAAGCGTGCCCACTTCCAAAATCCAAAATCTCAGCAGTCACAGAGCTGTGACTCAAAGGAATGCTGACTGGCTGTTTGTGTTAGAGGCGAAGTGTGACCTGAACAGCTTGAGCAAAAGCAGAGTTAAAACAAAATGAAAATTGTAGACTTTTAATGGATTGTTTGTAATGTCATACTGTGACTCAAAATATTATGACATGTATATTAATTCATGGCAGCTATAGGAAGAATTAACCTTTGTTCCTTGTTCTCTGTACATTCTGATTGATTTTACTGATTTTAGAAACAATGCATAAGTAGAAATTAAAAAGTTAAAGTTGTACATAGTGCACATGTCTTCAATTAGGGAACCAGCATAATAAAGTTGCTGAAATCCCAATGCAAATCAGTAAACGACATTATCCTTTGTGTGCAACAATCAATTTCTTATTTTATGGAGCACTGGAGAAGACTCACCACTCCCTATATTCCATATAGCATCATATCATATCATATTTACATTACAGAGCACATTAGAGTGTTTTGCAGATGTGTTGTCATTGACGACTAATCAATCATTTTAGTTTTTCAGCCCTGCAATTATTGTCTACTGTATCTACAATATTTAGTAGAGAGTAGTGAAAAATGCTAAATAATCTCTGATGTTTTCTCTGAGAAGAGATCTAAAGAGCAGCTGAAGGAAAAGGTGGGGAAAGCCATCAACAGGATGTGAGTTTGCAGCACAGCATGACAACAATGTTGGCGGCTGCTCTCCATCAAAAGATGCTCAGGGAATCTCCATGTCCAGAGGGAGGAGAAGAGTGAGGGAAAGAACGTCAGCATAAAAGCAGAAAAAAATGAAAGAAGAAAAAAAAAGCCTGAGTTGCAAGGTTCAAAAATTGAGTCCACAGAGTCAATAGCATTTCAGCTTTATATGTCAGCTATTGAGTCTGGATTGTGTGTGGGATTTGGTATACATTTCAAAACAATTGCAAAATTGTATTTTTAGAAAGAAACTGATGAAGTCATATTTTCAGAGTGAGTGTACATAAGCTAGTTACTAGTGTCAGGTTTAGAGATCCAGATGCAATGGATTCAGGATCAAATTTTGATAAGCAAGAGTATATATATATATATATATATAT
>BRDA01026846.1:6506-17569 GCA_036984385.1 Crenuchus spilurus | reverse complement strand
ATATATATATATATATATATATATATATATATATATATATATATATAAATGATTATATCATTTCAAGCTATTCATTGACATTTCACCATTCAGTAAGTGCTTAATCATGTATACATTTTATGACAGCTAATTATAATATCTAAATTCTAGAAATCTAAATTAACCATGGCCAAAATATTTTTCATTAAAAGATTGTCAAGTCCCAAGTCTTCTATGTAAATGTTGATATATTTGGATAAACTTTCTAATCAAAGTGTGATGCCAGCTTTCAACAAAAGACATTTAAGCATCCATACCATAATAACAGCTAAATTATGTCCTTAAAAATGTTTACATTTATTTGAATCTACTAAAAATGTAAAGATGTACTGAAGGCATTTTACATGGCTTGACAGAATTTAGACACAAAAAGAGTAGGGATGAAAACAACAGATTCTCTCTTTCCATTTTGTACAGTTCAGATAAATGCAGAGAGAAAAAAAACAAACTGGTTGTGTGTGCATGTGGTGCCATGTGGGAACATAACCACTTCTACTATATATGTGTCCCTTATTTTATGATTACCCAAGGCTTAGACTTGATACATGCTGCTAGAGAAGCAGCGCAGGTGTTCAGGCTACAGAGGACATCTCCACACAGAAGCCAATTACCATTACCATATTGGCCCATAAAACAGGCTGTTCAGCACCCTGTAGACTAAATACAGCCACATTGGCCTATTTTACTATGCCAGTTCCTTCATGACAGTAGCCACACTGTTACTCTACATGCTATGTAAAATAAAATGGTGCCAAAATGGGTAATAAAAACAGTTTTGGATTCATTAAAGGAATGCCCTAGATCTACATGATCCTCCCAGACATGTCCAAATTATGCTTCTGTAGTTTGAAACTGGTCACCTAAATAACCCAGTCATTTTTGTTAAAATACAGCAACAAAACCTCTCCAAAAACCCTCCAGGTCTTCATTAAGGCCCCACACACTACTATTTGAAATGTTTATAATTTTTGATAGTTTATAGTAAGTCAAACTGTGTCCTAAATCACATCAACTAGTCTATAGAATAGTGAAATAACCTGCATACTTGAAATGTTGACATGAACAATATTGGGTTCCCACTGCCTGCAATGAAATGAAAGTCAAAATAAATGTAAGAAACACTACTTTTATATTTACATTTTCTATACTGTAGCTTATTATTAGCCCTTACCTTGAACCCCTTTCTCCACTTTTTACAGTGCAGTTAAAGGCATTAACACAGTGATTCAAAGCGTTAATGAAGACCCTGGATTATAAAGATTAATCTAAGTCTCAAAGATTATGATCTCAGTGCTTAATAACAGTATGCTTTTTTCTATAAAATGAAAGCATTCAAATCCACTTATCCAGCAGACGCAAGCACCTTCAGTCATGTTTCTTCTTAAAGCCAGGCCCTTTGATTTCCCCTCCCCTCCATTTTGTCTTACTGTAGCCATTTCCTGACAGATAGTGATATTTTAGCATTAATAATGAAGAAGACAGCATCCACCAGCCAGGCTAATGGCAAATAACTGCATGCATTCAGTACAGTGCAGCCATGAAATGGGATGCTAATCAAGAAGGTTTGCTGAAAATTAATAAGGCATAAGGCATTTGTATTTTGCCCAAGGGAGATTTGGGCACTTTTCCTCAGTGTGTTTTGGTCTGGGAGAAAATTGTAATTGAAATTAAAAAAAAGAAGAATTGTGGAATTTAACCTTTTCCATCCACATACACGATAGAACTGCTGTAAGCAAAATTTGGATGATTTTTTTAACCACAATTCTAGATTGACATGTGATCTAGTGGATGTAGATGTTGTTTGGAAATTGTGGCCAGTACTTTCTGCTTAATGTACAGTGAAAGGTGCAACATTTGCCTACAAAGTGGCAGCTGAATTGAAATTATAATGCCTTGAAGTCCTCCATCTGTATGCTCCAGTCGATGGTCATTGGCTGTTGCCTCTGCAAGTTGTCCAATTTACAATGTTTTCAATTGTAAGTAAATAAGAAAGTGAGTAAATTGTATATTAAAACCACAACAACTGATGAAAATGTATACCCATAGTTGAGATAAGAATATATTTAATTAAGAGTAGATATTATGACTTAAAATGCTTTAGTAAAACATATTCTAAATTCATCCATCTTCTTTATCAATTAAGTGTTGCAGTGAATCCCGCCTACTTCACTGGGTGCTCTGCAGGGCATTGCAATTATATAACTGTGGCAAAGATAGGGTACCAATACACCGCTGGGCACACACACACAAACAGACATACACACACTCACACGAGGATGAGTACCCAAATCATCAGACCTCCATGTTTTTGAACTGTGGGAAGAAACGAGACAGTTCACATTCTGTTTTGTTTACGTTCCTTCATCTCCACCCTCATCTTGTCTTGTGACAATCTTTGATTATGTTTGGTATATACTATAGGTTTCCTCGTGTCACACAGTCCTCATCCATCATTGTATTGTCGTCACACTAATATTTGTCATTCATAGTTATTTACTGTGAACCTTGTTTGTCACCACATCAAATTTTTTTTTATTCATTCATTTGTTTGAGTTCTTTTAATAAAGTCTTGTGTATTGGAGCCACCTTTGCATCCGTCTCCTCTACCATCACTGTGACTAACAGTTTTTGGTGGTCCTGGTACGTTTTAACGTAGTCAAAAAACTAACACCCCACCACCTCAGAAATTTTATCCATGACTACATTAAAATAAGTACACCAATTTTGCGGGAAAACCACAAACCTGGCAAATCTGAAGCCACGTCACAAGTGTGGCTGTTATTACTGATGCCTGCACTGTTACCACAGAAACCCAAACAGACTTGTGATGTGTACAGACAAATCAGATCTAACAGTTAGTGTGAACAGCCATCTCAGCAGATCTGATTTGAGAAACAAAACCCATTTGCCTGCAGTCTGAATGTAGCCTTAAGCTCCCCTTCAGAAATGCAATAATACTACCTACTGAATTTCATAAGAAACTAGCCGTAGTCATGACCACTACACCTTTATGAACATTTGCAAGTATGATGGTTCACAGGAATTATGACAATTATTTTTGAGAACTGCTGCTTTCTGTGTTTTTCAGTGTTATGCACGTTAGTCAGAAACACAGTATAGGAAATACATATCCATACCCCATGGTTAGGCCTCAATTTCCCAAGAGAAGAGGAAAAGAGCAAAGCAAAATGCACTATCAGCTTTCTCATAGACACACTGCTGTGCTGGTGCCTCCTGTGCCAAGATAGATGAATAAACAGAATTTTAAAAAAGAACCAAGACTAGAGCATAGTACAAACCACACCACAAAGGGCAGCGCTTTTGAAGACAAAGAAAAAAAGGACAGAGGAAAGAGGCACCAGTCTTCCTGGCTACCTTCAAAAGGTTAATGTGATGCAAATATAATGTATGTGGTGAATCTGGGGTTGCCCTTTTTGCCAAACAGCCAGGTCAGATCTGTAGGGGTCACAGAAAAAACATGCCCTCATCATTTAATTTCAGGAAAATTAGGATACAATTCTACACACAGGGGTTCACATGCACCACATTTTCAAAGAAAAGGTTCTTGTGCCATAACTAGGCAATATTGTATTTTTATTGTTTGTAAAATTCAGTAAATAAGAAGTGAATGAGCATTAAGACGTAAATGCTCTCTGCAGAACGTAACTTATTTTCAGAAAATCAATAAAACAATTTAATGATCTATCTATCTATCTATCTATCTATCTATCTATCTATCTATCTATCTATCTATCTATCTATCTATCTATCTATCTATCTATCTATCTATCTTTTTTTATCTCCTTGAAGCCATTAACATAAACATTGACTCTTCTTTCTGTAAAAAGCAAGTTTACCACAAAAGAAGCCTATCCACAGTTCATGTTTCATTCTTGTGCATTGCAAATTTTCTAACAAATTATTTTAATTATAAATTAAATTGTAAATGATTTATATTTATAGCATAAATAAATTGTGAAAAAAGAAAAAAGCAAAATCTTTAAATAAAAAAAAAAATTAATAGAGATTTTTTTAAAATGTTGGATAAAATTGTTGACCATTAAATATAAATTAGCATGAAACAGTTAATTAGTCTAAATTTTTTAAATCACATTACACAAAAATGTAAACAAAATGAAAATAAAATAAATGGTGTATATTTTCAGTCTGTCAGTTAAGTCCTTGTGTATGCTGCTTGTGACAGATTGTTACCTGATTTGTAGGGAAAAAAACAGCTTTCAAATGTCAGTTTTTTTGCATACAAGCTCTATATGCCTTTTTTAAAATCAGAATCAAACTATTCCTGAACTGTTTCTTCTGGTTATTTTCAGGGTGTTCATACAACAACAGCCCATCATTGTAATTAAGCATGAACTTTAGAATTAAATCTAAAATGTTAAAATATTAAGTCAAAAGTGGAAATGAATTTACTCAATCTAATAACATTTGGTTGTGTCTTTATATGGAAACATCAGAGGAAAACATACTCTGTGTATGGAGCTGTTATTGGTAAATAATAGACATAATTCTGTCCTTAATGTACAGTGAGAAAGGCAATTTTGTCCTGCAAAAGTGGCAGTTAAATAGAAATTACAATACCTCCATGTCAATGGTCCACTATGCACATCATCCAGTGTCAGCTGTTGTTATTATCCAGCTTAGGTTTAAGGACTCATCTCCAACATTTTTCATAGATTTTTTTCTGACATTCACATATTCATCCACATATATTTTGAATTATATTTATTGTTAACATAAACACTTTCAAATCTGTATTTAACCCTTAGAATTAAGACTAAAACTGTAAACTGATATATGTTGATTCTTAAGCTTCTTGTAACCACCAGTGGTTCCAGACTTGCATTTCACTGAAGAATAATTCAACCAGTTTACATTGTTTTAAAGTAGTTACTGGAAAATACTCCTTAGGGTGTAATAAAAGTCAGGACCTTAAGAGGCTAAATGATTTATTTTCTATTTGGCTGCCTTCTATTGCACCTCAGTCAAAAAGTAATCCAGACTGAAATACAGTGGAACCTCTGTATTTAACATTAATCTGTTGTAAAGTGTCAGATGATAATCGGAATGAATGATAACTGAAGCAATATTTCCAATAAAAAAGAATGTAAATCCAATTAATCTGTTCCAGACACTACAAAATATTATCAAAAATACATTTTATATAGAATAACTATAGTTTTACATACAGAACACAATGAGAAATAAATACAAAAGACTAATGAAATGGATAAATGAACATTTAACATCACTCTTACCTTTACTGAAGGCTTTTCTTGGTCTATGGATATGTGTAAAGAGAGGACCGTTTGTGGCAACAGACTTTTTTTTAATACAAATGTTCTCATGGTTCTTGGCTACTATTTGATTTCACACCTGTTTTCCATCACTGCACACCATCACTTTAGTCTGTTTTAGTTTGTTTTGAGTGTTATCAGTGAGAAACAAAGACAGAGAAACAATAATAAACAAAGCCAGAGACACAACGAGAAACAAAGACAGAAAAAACATGAGAAACAAAGCCAGACACACAACGAGAAACAAAGCCAGAGACAACGAGAAACAAAGCCAGAGACACAACGAGAAACAAAGCCAGAGACACAACGAGAAACAAAGCCAGAGACACAACGAGAAACAAAGCCAGAGACACAACAAGAAACAATGCCAGAGACACAACAAGAAACAATGCCAGAGACACAACGAGAAACAAAGGAAGACAAATAACAAGAAACAAAGCCAGAGACACAACAAGAAACAAAGCCAAAGAAACAATGAGTATCAAATCCATAGAAACAACAAGAAACAAAGCCAGAGACATCATGAGAAACAAAGCCAGAGACACAATGAGAAACAAACCCAGAAAAACAATGAGAAACAAAGCCAGAGAAACAATGAAAAACTAATCCAGAAAAAACACGAGAAACAAGGCCAGAGAAACAAGAAACAAAGCCAGAGACACAACAAGAAACAAAGCCAGAGACACAATGAGAAACAAAGCCAAAGACACAGTGAGAAACAAAGTCAGAGACACAATGAGAGTACAAGCCAGAAAAATAACGAGAAACAAAGCCAGAGACACAATGAGAAACAAAGCCAGAAAAACAATGAGAAACAAAGCCAGAGAAACCATGAGAAACAAAGCCAGAGTGTCACCCTTTTGTCATGTTTTATGTCACTGGCCCGTTAAGTCTTCATCTTGTTTAGCCCCACCCTTGATTATTGTCACCTGTTGATCATTTATTGTTTTGTATTTATACCCCTCTGTGTGTGTCTGGAGTCACTGGTCTTTTGTTTTACGGTGTAGTTCATGTTTTGTATTTAGATGCTTTGCACTTTCTTCACGTTATTACATACTTCACTAAGGACTCCTGCATTTGCATCTTTTCTTATTCGAACCTGGACAGCTTATGTGACACAGAGAAACAACATAACATAACGAGAAACAAAGCCAGAGAAACCACAAGAAAAAAAACCTTTTTTGTACAAATTGTCTCGTGGTTCTTGGCCACTATTTGATTTCACACTCGTTTTCAGGTGGTAGCGTTGCACACCCTCACTTTAGTGTGACATCGTTTAGTTTGTTTTGAGTGTTATCAATAAGAAACAAAGACAGAGAAACAACAAGAAACAAAGCCAGAGAAACAATGAGAACCAAAGTTTGAGACATAACAAGAAACAAAGCCAGAGAAACAATGAGAAATAAAGCTAGAAACACAATGAGAAACAAAGCCAGAGAAACCATGAGAAACAAAGCCAGAGAAACAAGAAAAAAAGCCAGAAACACAATGAGAAACAAAGCCAGAGACACAATAAAAAACAAAACCAGAGACACAATGAGAAACAAAGCCAGAGACACAACGAGAAACAAAGCCAGAAACACAATGAGAAACAAAGCCAGAGACACAATGAGAAACAAAGCCAGAGATACAATGAGAAACAAAGCCAGAGACACAAAAAGAAACAAAGCCAGACAAACGAGTAACAAAGCCAGAGAAACAATGAGAAACAAAGCCATAGAAGCCCTGAAGAACCAGATGATGAATGATGAATACAAAACTACTGTGTACTGTGACAAGCTCATACTACTCTAATAACATCATTAATCCAGTCATTGTGCCTCTGCATGAACAACACAGGCCTAATTTTTTCATCATGGACCACAATGCAACAGCTCATCGAGGTCACATCATTAGGGAACAGCTGCTGGAGACTGAGGTACCTCAAATGGAGTGTCCTGCATTTTCTCCAGACATGAATACCATAGAAAACCTATGAGATCAGCTGAGTTACCATGTAGAGGCTCATTACTCTGTACCCCAGAACCTCAATGATCGGACGGCCACCCTTCAAGAAGAGTGGGATGCCATACCTCAGCAGACAATAAGTCGACTTCTGAACATCTTCAGACATTGTTGTCAAGCTGTAATTGATGCTCAAGGACACATGGCACATTATTGACATTGACATTTTTTGTTACCCACCCCTTTTGTTGGCTTTTGTTTTGAGATGAGGAAATCACCACTGCATGCTTCTACTTAAATGCTCTACTTTCGTGATATAATATCACTGTAATGTGAACTTTTTACATTTTCCAAAAATTTCACCTGAAAGTCAAATATCCCTAACTTTTTGTGAGTAGTGTATACTCAGGAGAAATATGGTTTAAATCATGTAGCAGATGTCCAGTTTGAAATATTGGTTCATCCAGAAATCATATTTACATATTTTACCACTTACACCAGATGTAGTCATTCAGCCAAGACATGTTTGGAGTCAAATTTTGCTTCAACTGGAGTTATAAGGCTAACAATGATAATAAAAAACTATAACTCAGTAGTCACCTAAATAATTGAGTAAAAGATCATCACAAAAATTCTCTCAAATCAGAGCAGTCGATGTGGTTTAGGACACAGTTTGAGCTATTGTGAGTTTTAAAAAATGATAAATACTGCTGTCTGAATTGAAGCAGAACCTAGAGACATTTGTCCATCCATAAGAAGTGAACCCAGGTTGATGTTAATGAGATGGGAAATCCTCCTTCCTGCATATTCAGTGTTCAATCATTCATAAGCTTTTATCAATAGCTCGTTAAGAGGATGCTAATGCATGCAAATCAATACATTTGAACAGGAGATGAGTTTTGGGATACGGGCAAGTGCAAATGGCGTTTGGAAAGAGTTAATGATTTACAGCCAAATGTAGCTGTCAGTTTTAATGCAAATTTGATGTGCTTGTTTGAGAAATATTGTCAGTGAAAAACACTGAATATAATTTATAGCACATCATTAATCACAATAGAAATCTGCTAATAATTGGCTAAGGCAGATGACAAGCAAAGTGTGTGGATGTGCTTGTGTGTGTGTGCGTGTGTGTGTGTGTGTGTGTGTGTGTGCGCACACACGTGTGTGCGTGTGTGTGTGTGTGTGTGTGTGTGTGTGTGTGTGTGTGCGTGTGTGTGTGTTTGATTCTCTTTATGGGTGACTGCACACAGAAAAATAGAAGTCAGAGGTCAGGGAATTGGGCCATTTAACAGGGAACCATGGCAACAGCACAAAGCATTGCAGCTGTCAAATAATGACATTCACCCACTGTGTGAGTGTACATATATATATATATATATATATATATATATATATATATATATATATGCTTATCTCCTACACTCATAGTCCAAAGTTCATCTTAATCTTAAATTTCCTGTATAATGTATATTTTAGGGTGGTCCAAACGTTTAGACTTCCAAAGAAATACGACTTTTATTTTAATCTAGTGCTGGAATGAACAATGTGGTGTAAAATATTAAAATGACTTAATATTTAGGGTTTTTAGTCTCAGTTTCTCATATAAGTGATTATTAGCAGTTTATACAGACATCATAACAAAAAGTACAGAAACCAACAACAAACCAATTTATTTCCAACTAAACTGTTGAGTAGAGCTGCGATGCTCACTATGACTGACTGAGTATGTGAGTCATCAACAGCATCACAGACACTTGTTCTGTAATGTGAGATGTAATGAATTTTTAATATTAAAGCATAAGAACAGAAAAAGTCAGTAAATGTTGAGGTTTCAGTAAGTCAACTAAACACAAACTAATCAGCAGGGTTTACAGTCACTGACCTTCTGTTAGTAAAAGTTACATTAAGAGTAAATCTGATTTACTTTGATTGAGCAGAACCACAAATAAAAATAAAATGACACTTTTACACAGTAGTCCTCCCACCCTTCCATCAAATAGAAGGGTGGGAGGAAAGAAAAAAATTGTCATGCATACCCTGGACCACCCTAATATATATTATACACTGTATATATATATTATATACTTTATAATATATATTATAAAGTACACTGTAGTTCACCCAGAAATTCTGTTTTTCAGTAATGTTCAACACCCCAGAGAAATGTATTATATTTATATTTATTACTTTAAACTTCAGCAGAGCTAGATCTTGCTTTACACTAAGTCGTAATGTACACGACAGAGCAAATATTGATGTGATATTTTAGAGTAGCAGGTTTTTCATTAATATTGCCATCACACTTTTTACTCTTATATTATAATATTGCTGATTTTAAAACATCCTGTTAGTCTGTCTCACCTAAAGTTGGGTTAAAACACTAGACAGGGATGTATTCATGGTGTGGAGGAACCCTGGTGAAGACTAAGGAGCTGTCACAAAATGAATGAGGAGATCATTTCATGGCATCAAAAGACATTAGGTGCAAGATGGTGTCCAAAACATTCCTGGAGATACACCTGGAAGCATTGTACAGAAGTTATAAATGTATGGCACAGCAGCAAACATGCCTGGCTGTGGGAGAAAGACCAACATTTTGTCAAGTTCTACCTCATCAGGATAACAAAGAAAAAAAACATGTTACTGTAAAACTTGACTTGATGGAAGCTCAGACAAATGTGACAATGTCAGCCATAAAGATCATTTAACAACCATGGACTTCATGATCAGACTCCATGCACACCACCCTTAACCAAAAAACATTGAAAAGGTCAACTGGAATTTGCCAAAACGACTTTGGATAAACTTGCAGAGTTCCAGGACACGGTTCTCTGCAGTGACAAAACAAAACTGGAACTGTGTGGTCACATGAATGAACATTTTGTCTGACACAAAAAGATGAGGATTACTAGAAAAATAATTGTATCCCTATAGTCAGGCATGGAGGTGGTTCAGTGAAGATGTGGAGATGATGCAGGAATTGGCCATTATGGGTTCACAGCAATACCAAGCCATTTTGAGAAAGAATGTTAGGCCTTTTGTGCTGAAATTGAACCTTGTTGATAATTGGACTCTCCGGCAATGACCGTAAGCACACTTTGGTGTCAACTAAAGATTGGTTAAGGAATCAGTCCTGAAATGTCCTGGAGCAGCCTTCACAGTCTCCAGATTTAAATCCCAGAGAAATGGTGGGATTTAAAGAAACATGGAAGCATGGAAGCCATCAAACCTCAATGAACTGGAATCTTTTACACAAGAAGAATACTGACAGTGCTTAAAGGCACAGTATGTAATATTTCGGGTTATCTTTTAGCAGAGTTTAATATAATCACTAATAAAAATAATTAAAAACACATCTAATCATTATAAACAAAGAAGTCGTTTGATTATTTTACCTTACAATAAGCTGTTTATATCTACATTGGTCGCGGGTCGAACACCGACTGAGGCCGCCATGTTGCATCGCCTCAGCCACAAGCTGGGCGCTGGTTACATCTATATTTGTCGAATAACATTCCATTTTATTAGTTTGCTGAAGAAACAAATATTACTAATCTACACAAAAATTAATAAAAATAATCACTAATATAATTTGAGACGATTTTCTATTGGGCTTTATAATGTATGACACGGAAATTCGTGACAGTCATAAGAAGAACACATTTTCTAAGGTCAAGTAACTCCAAACTACCGAAGGTACGAAGGTACAAAGAAATTTAGGGTGGTAAAGAGACCCTAAATTTAGACCTCTGACACTTCCGACGA
>BRDA01026844.1:0-12150 GCA_036984385.1 Crenuchus spilurus | reverse complement strand
CATCAACACTTCCTCCTGTACTGTGCACTGATACATTATACACACTCACACCATCAACACTTCCTCCTGTACTATGCACTAATACATTATACAAACTTAAAATTATTCACTGTCATTTGGGTAAAAAAGCAAACAGGACACTGTATTATCCACTGTCATCCAATTAGATTGTTTACTGTAGTGCTTAGCTGCTTAGTTGTTACTCTGTACACTGACAGAACAGTCTGGTAGACGTCCCAGAAGAGTCCCAGTGGACTGTGGTCTAAATGAGTGACACAGGGATGTGTGGTACTTTCACATGACTGTATTTGAGGTGGGGTGGGAAGAGAGGGGGTTGGTGAGGCATATTGCATTAGGGCCTTCTAATCTGGTTAGGTTAATCTCGGCCCCCTTGGCTTGGTTGGGAGAGAGGGGGATGCTGAGAGAGGTAGAGAGAGAGATGCTTAAGCATTCCGAGGAGGAGGAATGTGAAGAAGCCATGAATCTGAATGAATGCAAAGCCTGCCCCATTCTTCTGGACCACAACTGTAAAAGTGTGTGTGTGTGTGTGTGTGTGTGTGTGTGTGCATGACATACCTGTATATGTATACCAAACCTCAAGCTTTATGTTTTTGGTGGGAATAAGAGAAAATACATATTAATTGTTTTATTAAATTATCATATTATTTAATTAATTAACAAAGAGTATACAAGTCAACATTAAGTGTGTTGTTCTTTAAACAGGAACAACCAGAGTTATTCTCTTCAGTTCAGACTCTATCTATCCATCCATCCATCCATCTATTGCCTAAAAACAAACCACACATAACCGAGAGAGTGTGTGTGGACTCCTGGAGTGTATTGTTTCTTCAAGGCCAAGTTCAAGCAGCTAACAGCTGACCATTTCCCCTGGACAGGCGAAGACCAGCCCTACCACAATGCCTTCGTTTAGCAACACGGCGCTGCAGTCTCAGCGAGAGAAGCCTGGTTTGACTTGGAAATGAGGCTGAGATTGTGCATTGCTGTTAAAGTGAACCTGGGCATGGTCTTCTGATCTCATTAGAATGTGATTGCTTATGCATTTGGAATAAAAGCACATTAGGTATGGGGCTTTCTTCTTATTTACCTCACTCCTGAGACGGGCTTCCCCGTGAGCTTCAGAAGCGATGCGACCCGCATGCGCAAACACAAACACTCGACTGACCCGCGCAAACAATTTTATCGCAAACGTGTCGCATCGTGTATTCATTTATGTAGTCACGGACAGTTCGTCACAGCCTCTTAAGCTTATGCGGGCGCCAATTAAATGTGGCCTGCAGACACGAAGGTCAAATGCTAACAGGCAGGGTCGTCACCATGGCCATTACGAACAGCTGGCACCTCGTCGTGCAAGGCGAGACCCTGGGTAATTGATATGAATGAGAAATGTCTTTTGGCGATTGAAAGTTAATTGATTTCGATACTCTGACACATTGCAGAAACGACGAGCTCCACAGGCCTGTAGCTTTACTACACTTTACTCGTCGTCCTGTTATGCTACATTATATGTCCAAAAGTGTGTGGACACCCCTTGTAATGAATGCATTGTCTAGTCCTTGTGGAGATGTACTGCCAATAGAGCAGATAAACATTGGCGTTATGCCTTATGCCTGGCATGGGGTGCCCAGCATTGAGCTGCAGTACTTTCGGGATGAGTTGTGGGTGATAATCCAACATCCTGACAACTCTCTTGTGGCTGAATGCAATCAAATCCTCACAGTAATGGTCAGCTTTTTTAATACCATTGATTTCAGCAGAAGCAATCGACGAGCAGGTGTCCCAATACTTATTGTACATATTTGGCATCACCCAGCGAGGGCGTCATGCGCGAGTTATGGATGGTAAAAGGCGGATGGAGAGCAGAACGGCCGGTTGGAGAGAAAAGAGAGAGAGCCACTGTGTTGATATGCCACTCCATCCTCCGCGGCATCTGTGTCTGCTAATGAGCTGATTTCTGCACTGTTTTATCTAATCTCCCAGGATAGGCCATTAGCATCTCCAAAGAGAGAGAGAGAGAGAGAGAGAGAGAGAGTGACAGAGTGACAGAGAGAGAGAGAGAGAGAGAGAGAGAGCTCTATATTAAAAGCACTAGCCTGGTCTTGATGGACAGAGCCAAAAGCGGAGGGAGTGCGAGCACTTTTCCGTTTCAAAGCCTCCTCTAATAGGTCCCTTATGGAGGCGGCGTGGCAGTGGGGAGGCAGGAGGAGATGAGAGGTTAATTTGGCCCTGCCCAGGTGAACCAGTCACTCAACCCTTTACACACACACATACATCCATTCTCCCCCTCCTCTCCACTCCAGAGCCTTAATGATTATTAACATGCTTCAAATGCTTAAGGAGCCCTGGGAGTCTCTCTCTCTCTCTCTTTCTCTTTCTCTCTCTCTCTCTCGCTCACTCTCTGCGGCTCATTGGAGCGTGAGGGGAAATCATTATGCTAATGAGGCCGCCGCTGCTGTTTTTATTTCCTCTAATCACCCCCATCTCTGTGGCGATCTTCAGGGACGAGCAGGAGCACACACACACACACACACACACTCACACATACATACACCAGCACACACACTCGTTCTGGGCCCTTATAAATATTTCCCCTTTTTCTCACTGCATTTTTTCTTTTTGAAACAGAAGAACAAAGGAGTGTGTGCGTTTGTAGCCAGGCCCTGTGTGTGTGTGTGTGTGTGTGTGTGTGTGTGTGTGTGCTGCACAGGGGAGTGTATTGAGGGAGGCTTGATTTTAACACTACTGTAGACCCTCTATTAGCTTTGGCACACAGGATTGCATTCATGTAGAGAACAGGCATTTAGCACTACCTGAGCTGCTTCTCTATTAAACACTAAAGCACTGCATCAGTGACGAAGTGCAAATGCTTATTAGAAAGCAATTCAAATGAATTCATATCAAAACCCGTTTCCTTCTAGAACCTTTTTTAGGACTAGATACCTAATCACAGTGCTCAGCTGTTCTGTCCGGTACTGTGAAGGTTTTCTAACACTAAGCAGAGATCTGTACTCCTCTCTGTTTATCTCGCTGGTACTCTTATTGTAACTGCTGTACAGATGAGGATAGGTTCTCAGAGTCTTGGTTCCTCTCTGTGGTTCTTTTTCATTCTTTTACAGAGTGTTTCCTTTCGAGTCTCAGTACGTCTCTGTGGTTATAGACAGTTATTAATGTTGTTATTAATCATTCATTTGACTTTTTTTAGTACCTGTCTGGAGCTCTTTGTCATGTTTTGAGAGAGGTTTTACTCTGGAGTCTTGGTTCCTCTCAGTGGTTCTTCCTCATTTTTTAGACAGTTAATAATTTTGAGTCTTGGTTCCTTTCAGGGATTATCCCTTATGCTCTTACAGAAGTCTTCCTGCTGAGTTTTGGTTCCTCTCAGTGGTTCTTCTTCATGATCTTAGACAGTTATTAATTTTGAGTCTTGGTTCCTTTCAGGGATTCTCCCTTATGCTCTTAGAGAGGTTTTCCTGCTGAGTCTTGGTTCCTCTCAGTGGTTCTTCTTCATGTTTTTAGACAGTTAATAATTTTGAGTCTTGGTTCCTTTCAGGGATTCTCCCTTATGCTCTTAGAGAGGTTTTCCTGCTGAGTCTTGGTTCCTCTCGGTGGTTCTTCTTCATTTTTTTAGACAGTTAATAATTTTGAGTCTTGGTTCCTTTCAAGGATTCTCCCTTATGCTCTTAGAGAGGTTTTCCTGCTGAGTCTTAGTTCTTCTCAGTGGTTCTTCCTCATAATTTTGAGTCTTGGTCCCTTTCAGGGATTATCCCTTATGCTCTTACAGAAGATTTCCTGCTGAGTTTTGGTTCCTCTCAGTGGTTCTTCCTCATGATTTTGAGTCTTGGTTCCTTTCAGGGATTATCCCTTATGCTCTTACAGAAGATTTCCTGCTGAGTTTTGGTTCCTCTCAGTGGTTCTTCCTCATTATTTTAGACAGTTATTAATTTTGAGTCTTGGTTCCTTTTAGGGATTATCCCTTATGCTCTTAGAGAGGTTTTCCTGCTGAATCTTGGTTCCTCTCAGTGGTTCTTCTTCATGTTCTTAGACAGTTAATAATTTTGAGTCTTGGTTCCTTTCAGGGATTCTCCCTTATGCTCTTAGAGAGGTTTTCCTGCTGAGTCTTGGTTTCTCTCAGTGGTTCTTCCTCATGTTTTTAGACAGTTAATAATTTTGAGTGTTGGTTCCTTTCAGGGATTTTCCCTTATGCTCTTAGAGAGGTTTTCCTGCTGAGCCTTAGTTCCTCTCAGTGGTTCTTCCTCATAATTTTTAGTCTTGGTCCCTTTCAGTTATTATCCCTTATGCTCTTACAGAAGATTTCCTGCTGAGTTTTGGTTCCTCTCAGTGGTTCTTCCTCATGATTTTAGACAGTTATTAATTTTGAGTCTTGGTTCCTTTCAGGGATTATCCCTTATGCTCTTAGAGAGGTTTTCCTGCTGAATCTTGGTTACTCTCAGTGGTTGTTCATGGTTCATCTTCATGTTTTTAGACAGTTATTAATTTAGAGACTTGGTTCCTTTCAGGGATTCTTCTTTATGTTCTTAGAGAGTTTTTCTTTTGGAGTTTTGCGTCTTTATACATTTTGAGTCTTGGTTCATCTTGGTGGTTCTTTTTCGTGTTCTTACAAAGTTTGAACTTTTGAGTGTTGGTACCTCTCAAAGGTTTCATTGTCATGTTCTTGGGGATATTGACTTTTTAGTTTTGATACCACTCAAGAGCTCTTCATTATGTTCTTAGGGATTTTATCCTTCTAAATTTTGGTTCCTCTAACTGGTTCTTCCAAACGTTTTTAGACAGTCATTCAGTTTGAGTCTTGGTCTGTTTCAGGGATTCTTCCTTATGCTCTTAGAGCTATGCTTTTCTTTCTGAGTCTTGCTTCCTTTGCATGGTTCTTCCTCATGTTTTTATTAATTTTGAGTCTTGGTTCTTCTCAGTGGTCCTTTCTAATGTTCTTATGGAGTTTCATCTTATAATCTTTGTACCTCTCAGGGGTTAGGAACATTGTTTTTAGGGACATTGGCTTTTCAGTTTTGATACCAATTATGAGCTCTTCAACATGTTTTAGAGAGTTTTTCTTTTTGAGTCTTGGTACCTTCCAGGAATTTTTTGTTTTTTAATCTTTTCAGGCTTAGTTCCTCTGAGCGGTTCTTCCTAATATTATCAGACAGTTATTAATGTTATTATTAATCATTAATAAATTTTATTTTGCAGTAATTCTCAGCACTTCATCACATTCTTACTGATTTTTTTTTTTACATTTTATGTCCCCGTATTTCTTTGTGGTCCTTTCTGGTGTTTTTAGGGAATTTTATCTTTTGAGTCTTAACTTTCATGAGTTTCATCCTCATGATCCTGGAGACATTTTCTTTTCTGATTTGGTATCAATCAAGAGCTCGTCTTTGTGTTATTAGAATTTTTTTTATTGTTTTAAGTCTTGGTTCCTTTCAGTGTTTCTTCCTTACGTTCTTGAAGAGGTTTTGTTTTGAGTCTTGGTTCCTTTCAGTGGTTCTTTCTCATGTTCTTAGACTGTTATTATGTTTTTATTATTAATCATTACTTTTCTTAGACAGTTCTTAGGGTTTTCCTTTTGAGTATTGCTTCCTCTCAGAGGTTCTTCATGTTTAAAGCAGTTGTTAATGTAGAGTCTTGGTTCTTCTCAGTGTTCCTTTCTTTATTTTTGAGTCTCAGTACCTCTCAGGGGTTTCATACTCATGCTCTTATTTTTCTTTTCAGTTTTGGTGCCAGTCAGCAGCTCACTGTCATGCTATTAGGGATTTTTTTATATTTATGGTTTCTTTCCGAGGTTCTTCTTTATGTTCTTAGGACATTTTTCCTTTTGAGTCTCAGTTCTCAGTGGTTCTTGTGTATTTAGACATCTCCTTGTTTCTTCTTTCTTTCAGAAGTTCTTCTTTATGTTCTTGGCGTGTTTTTCCTTTTGATGCTTCGCTTCTCTCAGTAGATGTTTCTCATATTTTTTAGTCTTGGTTCCTCTCAGTGGTTCCTCTTCATGTTCTTACGGAGGTTTTACTTTTGAGTCTTGGTTCTTCTCAGTAGATCTCTCTCGTTTTCTTTGGTCCCCTTTTTTAAGTCTGAGATCCTCTCAGTGGTTCCTTATTTTGCTTTTAGGGAGTTTTATCTTTTGTTCTTTTCTATTTTTCGGTTCCTCTCAACGGTTCCACCTCACGGTCTGGAGCTCTTCATGCTAAATGAATAATGAAGGAATGGATGTTAACGAACAGCCTTAAACATGTAAAAAAGATGAGAACGATGACTACTGAACATAGTAGACAATTATGTTTTATTTAAACGTTAATATTTATTTATAATGATCTTTTTCTTTTTATTTATTTTGCAATGTATTTTAATTTTAACAGCAATTGTACTTTAAATCCAAAGTAAGACTGGTGCCTTTAACTGAGGCAGGGAACACAATGTGCCCCTCAGTGAGTCCCGGCTCATTCGGACCCCTCAAGAGCTGCACTAATGAGGGTCTAATCGCCCCAGTGAAATGTAAATAAAACTCACACCCCTTCACAGGAGAAGGTGGGGGGCAGATGGAGCGTGACGGAGGCAACAGAACAAACTCAGTCCACACACACCTCACACATTTATCCTTCACTTACACGCTTTCTCATATTTTAGCATCGGAATGACACTGAGATGAGCTTGCTCGCTACTTATAGCATCAAAATGCATAAAAGTGCACACAAACACACGTCTTCCCTTAAACACACACACACACACACACACACACACACACACACACACACACACACACACACAATTCTCCCTCAGCACTGCAGGACGAATGAAGAGTCTTTAAAGAGTGTGCTGATAAACAGACCCAATCCCTTAAATTGATTTTTTAAAACATTATTCATCCATCCGGACTGGCTTAAGGCAGCGATAGGCAGAAAGAAGAAGAAGGAGGAGGAGGGGGGCGTATTTGAAGTAGGGGGATGGATGTGAACTGGGGAGGCAGAATAATGTATAATGCATTATAGACAATCATCAGCCATTACAATCCACCTACGGGCAGGCAATAGATTGAGTCCTCCGGCCAATCTGATCCTTTCAGAAGAACAAACACACTGAAAGGATTTTACCTTCATTCATAGCTTTAACCAGACTGGGTGCATCAGTAACTGCAGGGCAAAATGCTCTCTAGACTGCTTCTCCTCAGAAATAAACATTTGGGCTTATTTTTAGGTCTTTTTCTTGTGACAACTTATTTCCGAATGTCTCTGTTGTCCAGGCAGAGGCCGTTGATTCTTACTGGTACATAAAACAAAAGATTCTCTGTTTGATTTTAGACATATTTTCTGAATGTTTGAGAACATCTGACAGATGCCTCACGCAGGAATAAAAGACAGCTATATATATATATATATTCTCCGTGCCGTGATATCACTATTCACGTTCTGTCACTGCAAATGGTTAACCAAGTACAGTACTCGAGTACTGAAAAAAAGTAATCCATTACAAATTACAAATTACATGGGATTACAGTCATGGGATTATTTTTTGTTACTTTCTGGACAAAGTAATCTCATTCCTTTTTTCTCCAACATTACTCTATAAAACCCAAACTAATCTGTACCAAAATGCAAAAAGGCCCAATCTCAGTGTTATTTAAAACACAAGTGGATCTTCTGCTCTGACTTAAATACTCAGGTCTTTTTGATTAAATAGTTAATGCTAACTGAACACCCAGCAATGGCCTCTGAACAGCTAGAACACTTATACCTCAAAGTTTTTTTTTTAATCAAACATGTTTTAAAAGATGTTCCTGAATTTAAAGACAAAGCTGAAGCTCATTTCTTATTTGAATTTCCTGTTCAGCCTTAAATGGTGCAGCAGTTATGTTCAGGCCCTATATTTAAGGTGGAATGGGGAAATTCTAAAAAGATGCTACCTCACTTCTAAACTCGAGACTGACCTGTTTTGGTAATTTTGGGACTTTCTTCTTGAGCTTCTAGAGCTCAAGCTTCCTTTATTCAGAAGTTTATATTATTAAAGTGATTACAGTGTTTACTGTTTGATGGAGTACAATACCCAGGTACAGATACACACAGCAGTACAGTACACTGTAAGTCACAACACATTACTCTACAACTATTTATAACTATACTATACTATACTCTTTAACTATTTACAATAACTTTATTTTACTATACTCTGCTATACGTGACTACATAACTACTTACAATGACTACGCTAGACTATATAACTATTTACAATAACTATACTGTACTGTATTACACTACATAACTATTTACAATAACTATACTGTACTGTATTATACTATATAACTATTTACAATAACTATACTGTACTGTATTACACTATATAACTATTTACAATAACTATACTGTATCACAGTATACTATATAACTATTTACAATAACTATACTGTATCACGCTATACTAGATATCTATTTACAATAACTATACTCTATTACACTATACTATATAACTATTTACAATAACTATACTCTATTACACTATACTATAACTATTTACAATAACTATACTCTATTACACAATACTATATAACTATTTACAATAACTAAACTCTATTACACTATACTGTACTGTATTACACTACATAAACTATTTACAATAATTATACTGTACTATACCATATAACTATTTATAATAACTATACTGTACTATATTATACTATATAACTATTTACAATAACTATACTGTATCACACTATACTATATAACTATTTACAATAACTATACTGTATCACACTATACTATATAACTATAATAACTATACTATACTATATAACTATTTACAATAATTATACTGTACTATACTGTACTATATAACTATTTACAATAGCTATACTGTACTGTAATACACTACATAACTATTTACAATAATTATACTGTACTATACTATACTATATAATTCTTTATAATAACTATACTGTATTACACTATACTATATAACTATTTACAATAACTATACTGTACTATATAACTATTTATAATAATTATACTGTACTATACTATATAACTATTTACAATAACTATACTGTACTATACTATACTATATAACTATGTATAATAACTATACTGTACTATACTATACAATATAACTATTTACGATAACTATACTGTACTATACTTTACTATATAATTATTTACAATAACTATACTTTATTACACTATATAACTATTTACAATAATTATACTGTACTATATAACTATACTGTACTATACTATACTATATAACTATTTACAATAACTATACTGTACTGTATTACACTATATAACTATTTACAATAACTATACTGTACTGTATTACACTATATAACTATTTACAATAACTATACTGTACTACACTATACTATATATCTATTTACAATAACTATACTGTACTATACTATACTATATAACTATTTACAATAATTATACTGTACTGTATTACACTATATAACTATTTACAATAACTATACTGTACTGTATTACACTATATAACTATTTACAATAATTATACTGTACTATACTGTACTATATAACTATTTACAATAACTAGTTACAGTATACATACATTAAATATATGTTTTAATACATCAAACATAATATTGTTCTTATATTTATTGTTTAATATATCAAACATAACTTAATTATGTCAGTAACTTCAGTGTGATTACTTTCATTTTTAAATGTAATACTTTACTTAGTTACAGGAATAAAAGTAATCACATTACTGTAATGTTTGACTTTGGTATTGTACCCCCAACCCTGCTGCTTTATAACTCTCTCTGGCACTATCCTGTATTTTCACAGAAATGTGTTTTTGTTGGTCAAACATGCTGTTTTGGTGTGAATGGAAAGCCACAAAAGGAAAAAAAAAGAATTAGTCTGGATACTGTGTCAGTTGCAGGATCAGTGACAGAAATAAATGCTGAATAATCCAGCAGTCTGCACTGAGCTCAGCCTGGTGTTCACAGAAATCTCCTTGAGGCTTTTAGCTCTGGCAGAGATGGAGCTGTTTCCAGATCATTAGCGGCAGACTGAGAGCTGTGGCCCCACAGGACACATTTATACACACACACACACACACACTCAGAGCACACACAGGGAAGTGCTGCTCCTCAGTGCAGCCAGAGGCACCTGTTTGCTTTCCGACAGCATTTCTCCTTCGAGACCAACCTTTACCTTTCTGTCCAAGTCTTCCATTGTAAATGAGGCTCACACTCCCTGACCATGCTGATGTATGTCTAAAACAGGCCGTGTGGTCATCCTCCTGCTTCTGCTGTCCATCACGGGTCATGATGACACTGAGGAGAGTCAAGGTCAAGAGGGGTTAAGAGAGGTTTACAGTTCACAGAAAGCATTGAACACACATGAAACATCAAATATATGAAGAAATACAAATATTAATAGAAAGACAAAAGAATGGTATGAGAACTGACCTTGCCCTTCACCCCCACATAAGCCATTCATCATCTTTTTGTTGTGCTTGTATTGCTGGCAGAGAGACAGGGGGTTAAATATTCATATTTAAATGAAAATTTCATGCATATTTTCATAGTTTTTAGGTGAAGCGATTTGGACTCCCAGACAGTGACATTAATTGTTATGCATGTGGATGCGGGCACAGTTCAGCGTGACACACGAACCTGAGCAACCCTGACACATTCAGCAATTAATCAGCAGTAATGTGCTTAGGAGCCTCTGGAAGTCATAATGTTTTTGCAACCAGAGATAGCAAAGTGACAGGTCATTACTTTCAGCAATCACAACATCATCTGCCATGATACACACACCCACACACACACACAAGTTTGTTTCTGTGAATTGTGGGGACATTACATAGACGTACTCAAACCTTAAAACCATAACCTTAACCTCAAAGACCAGCTCTGTAGTCCTGCAAGGAAGAAGGTCCCCACAACGTGCCATAAACCTGGTACATACACACAAACACACTCTGGTAATACTATACTACTGAGGACATTCCATTCGCTTGTGTAATACTGAGTAAAAATAAACCTAAACCTAAACATAACCTTAGCAACCAAAGGTCAATGCTTCTGCTCTTTTAATTAAAAAATGATGATTATTTTGTAATGAAAATGTCACAGTTCTTGTGAGGACCTTTTACAGATATGACTTGTATTCCTATCATTATGAGGACTTTCAGTCCCCACCAGGGAGAAATACAAGGACACACACACAAACTGGTTTGTTTGTTTTTATAACTTAAAGGGATGTTGGGTTCTTATATGCGTTCCATAAGCATAATGCATTGATCAGCCATAACATTAAGACCACCCAATAAATCAAATAACTCTAATTATCTCATAGCTAAGGTGATAATATGAAGGTCTGAGCCCACTTACAGCATCTTTCTGGCACTTAGCAGCACAGCAGGGCAGCAGATCTCTACTAGAGTCTCCAAACAATAAAATAATACTCACAAATATAGACTTCTGGACAGAGTTGCCAGGTTCGCAGTTTTCACGCCAAATTGGGCTTGTTTGAAAATCCAGTCGCGGGTGAAAATTCAAGGGTCGCGGGGTGCATTTTATTTGGCAGCTGCCAAAAAAACAACAAAAAAGTGGATGTTGCCTAGGATATTACTTCAACACAGCCGGCGGACGTGTATAAGTCGACACTAAGGCAGTTTGAATACAACAATAACAATGAAGAGAACATAACAATATAAGGAAAGATGCTCTGAAAAGGAGAGACAGAGAGAGAGAGAGAGAGAGAGAGAAGGTGAAGAGAAAACAGCTAATATGGTAGGTAAATGGGTAAACACGGGAGGCGATATTGCAAGGACTGGGAAAAAGAAAAAGGTTTGCTGGACTGATAATAAATCTCTTATAAAAAAAATACTAAGTCGTACACTCATAGTTGTTTTGCCATTTGCTTCTAACGTGTGACAGACATATACTTTGGGCTAGTTTAAGCTTCTGAAGGGCGGGTTTTAGACTGACTTTGTGCTGTATATTTTTGTTGGACCTGGCAACCCTGCTTCTGGAACACTCTCCATGCATGTTTTTTCGTTGATCTTTGATATAAATATCACTGTATAAAGATTTAAACTTCTATCATCAGCCACGACATTAAGACCAGTTGTAGATACAGTGAATAATGTTGGGTTTGTTCATAA
>BRDA01026843.1:0-15392 GCA_036984385.1 Crenuchus spilurus | reverse complement strand
ATAAATATCACTGTATAAAGATTTAAACTTCTATCATCAGCCACGACATTAAGACCAGTTGTAGATACAGTGAATAATGTTGGGTTTGTTCATAATAACGGCAAATGTCAAGTTGTGGGATATATTAGACATGTTAGGCCTGAACAAGTTTGAAAGATATGGTCAAATGAAGTCTGAGCATCTCTGATGGCTCTCTAGTCAACACCTACCAAACTCTCCAGATCTCATCCTGAGCATCTGTGCGAGGTGCTGGGAAAATATGTGGTAGCTTCATGTCACAACATGTAACATAGGACTCTGGGATTGGGGAGCTGTTTTGGTGGCACATACAGGACCAGAATGTTATGGCTGTTATTATATGTAGATTCTATATATTTTTGATCAAATTAAGTCTTTTTTTTTCAAAAATGTCCTCCTCATTTCAGCACAAAAACAAACCCATTCACACAAAGGTGCAGACATAAAGCCTAAATCCACCAATTGAGCATCATCAGCACTGTCTCAAATACAGGTTGTATTTTCTGCATCAGTACCACTGTTGTATGCCTAACGTGGTTATGTCAGTCATCCCCATCAGTGTCTTGGAGCATGATTGCTGTGCTGGTTCTGAAAGCCCTTGAGTTATGGACACAGCAGTACAATCATTACTTTGGGTTTCGGCATTCAGTACCTTATTATGTGGGCAGATTCTAGAGCTGCTACTTAAGACTCTCACAAATGAAAGGCAGAAATTCCTTCTTTCTAATCTCCGCAGAACATGCAATTAACTGAAACATTTTAATGACGGGTGTGAGGAAGGGAGAGAAATAGTTATCAAGTACAGCCGCGTAGCCGAGTGGAAATAATGATCGTCACGCTGCCAAACAGTCAAAATATTGTAAAGAACATCAAACAGTAATTTTGGAGAGGCTGTGCTCAGACTGCTCCGACTTGAGGAAATACCTGAACAGGTGATCATTTGAGTGTTAAACGCAAACAAAAAAGGAGCGCTGGGCCGAGACGTGCTATTGAACCGCATTAAAGGCTCAGCTTGTGTCTTTCCCAGACCTAATAGCAGGGATCTGAGGGAGTCTAAAGCCATGTCTTGGGCAGTGGTTGTCAGACTGGCAGGCACCCACACCGAGGCGGCGGTGTGTTTAGTGTGTTTAGGGAGAGGAGAGGAGAATGTGGAGACAGTGGAGAGCCTTACACACACCCCACCCTGTCATCAAGAGTGGGGTGTTGAAGTAACACCACCCTTATACCCTACAAACCAGAAGTTGGGAAAGCAAGAACGATCAATTTAATCAAGAAAAATGGCTCATTAAGCTGCAACTCCAAGAACTTTCCCAAAGTTTCACCAACTTCTCGCGGAGAGACCCAAAACAAATAAAAAACAGCTTCATTTAGAGCTTTCTCCATGTTTCCAATTCAATTCAGATTTCATAATTGATTCTCAAAGGAGATCATCTTAATGAGCTGCACATTTTTATCCGAGTGTGTCTGTAAAAATAGCAAATCATCCACAGATCAGAGTTTACACAAGAAACTGGTTCAAATATTAGGCTACATTAAAAAATAGATTTCTGAACTATAGAACTGAGAAACTGAGAATGTCATTAAAGAGTGGATATCAAATCAGATCTAATCAGATTTGGTTTTTATACTTGTAGTGAAATGCTTTGACAAATGTGTGGTCACATCAAAATAGAAAAACAGAAAAAAAATAGAAAATAGAAAACACAGGAGGTCAATTAAAAAAGTTAAGTACTGTAGGTGTACTGTATATTATACTGCATATATGTATTTTACCAAATTTTTAGGCATCCTAGATGTCTATATTTTGGGCAGTAAGTGTTTATAAGCTCATAATTTTACTAATAAAATACTAATAAAAACTAATAAACCAATATATTATTATTATTTTATTTATTTATTTATTTATTTATTTATTATTATTATTATTATTATTATTATTATTATTATTATTATTATTATTATTATTATTATTATTATTATAGATGTTTTTCCACATCATCTCATTCAGTGTTTTTTCCCATTTTTTCATCTATATTATAGATGAACACTGAAGTCATCCAGACTATGAAGGAACACATAAAGAATCATGTAGTAAACTTAAAAGTGTTAAACAAACCAAAACATGTTTTAGATTTGACTTCAAAGTAGACATACCACTGATGTCTCAAACACATTAAGAGGCAAGAAATGCAAGTCATGAACTCTTGACAAGACACAGCTGTTAACTGAAAGCCATTCCAGGTGACTACCTCATAAAGCTGACTGAGAAAAGGCCAAGAAAGCTGCCATCTAAGCAAGAGGTGCCTACTGTGAAGAATGTCAAATATAAACATATTCTGGTTTGTTTAACACTGTTTTGTTTACTAATAATTACAGATGTGTTTATTCATAGTTTAGATGACTTTAGTATTAATCTACAATGCAGAACATTTTTAAATTATTAAAAAACACTGAATGTCCAGGTGTGTCCAAACTTGTGACTGGTATGGATGTATGTGTTGTTTTAAGTCTTTCTAAACCTCTCCTCATGGCAGTTTGGTTAGTCAGTATTTCATTATGCTAAAACAAGTGTGCTGGAATTGTGAGCTGATATTTATTTAATGATGTTTTTCATCATTTGTTAATTGACAATACTAATTGTTTTGTCTGCTGCTCAACAATCTGTGTGCTCAATCAAAATGTTATCTGATGCTTCTCTTCATGATGCTACAGACATTTTCAATAGGAGACAGATCTGGACTGCATGCAGGACAAACAAACATATACTCTGTGTCTACAAAGCCACACTGTTGTAATATGTGCAGAATCAGGTCTGGCTTTGTCCTGCTGAGATCTTGATGACAGCACATGTCTCCAAAATACCAATATAAGTCTCCACATCAATGGTACCTTTGCATATATGTAGAACACTCATGGCATGGACACTGATGCTGCCTCATGCCATCACAGATGCTGTTTTTTACACTTTTCATTGGTAACAATCTGGATAGTGTTTTTCATCTTTTTAGTCACAGCTAATCAATTTTTTTGTATAATATTTAATGTGTATGAAATTTCCCCCAAAATCAGTAATTAAAGAGTAATTAAAATGTGCAGAAGTTGCTTTTCTGCAGAAGATGCCCATATCTGTACAGCCGTAGCAGTAGTGTATTAAAGATTTTGGGACACCGCACATGTTTAACTGGAACCAGTAGCATCTCTCTTTCCTTCTCTGTGGCATTTCTCTCCACTACTACTCTCTATTCTTTATCTCCTCTCATCTTGACTACCATCTCCTCTCAGCCTACAGGTTGGTTTGAAGCAAACTGAACAGCTTTCCAGCATCCACTTGGATCTCTCTTCAGAAAACGCACACACACACACACACACACACACACACACTCACACACACACCTCACCACATGCCACAGGCAATCTGGACAGCTCAAGGGACAAGATGGCATCATCAGCTTGTCAGTGTGTATGTGTGTGTGTGTGTGTGTGTGAGAGAGAGAGAGAGAGAGAGAGAGAGAGAGAGAGTATATAAACATGTGTGAGATGATGGGTGGTATATTTATTCTGCATTGCTCTCTAATGATTCCCTCAAGGCTCATTAGAGTGTGTGTGTGTAGTCACAAGGGCACTGTGTGTGTGTGACAGTGGGGGTCAGATACACAGGGACACAGTAACGAGCTCCGCACCAGGAACTGTTCATTAATTAGCCCTCTCGCACACATACACACAGCCTCAGCCTAAAGCGGAGTGCGTACCGACACTTACAACTCTTCACCTGTCACAGCGCAAACGTTTGCCCTCAAATAACAGGCTTTCTTAGCATGCAACCAAAATCCAAATCCAATTTCACAATCCCGGTCCCTATCAACACGCTGAGCATGCAAGGTGACCGCTGCCAGAGACTGCTTTTCAGGATGTTTATGCTGGAATATTTGTCTGTTATTTACTCCAGGCTTTTAGGGTAAAGGGGTTCAGGCTGAGTGGGGAATCTATGCTGATCCCAGCCATGATTATCAGATCCCAACAGCGTTCAGTGCTATGAGCCATTTACTGAGAGATGGAAAGCACATCTGTTCATTTCTACAATGTTAGAATGCTCAGAGAGAGAGAGAGAGAGAGAGAGAGATGTTTGTATTTTGTATATCCTGAATGGCCACTGTAATTCATCAGCTGTCAGTGTGTGTGTTGAGCTCAGTCTGACTTTTTTTAGGAGAAAGTGAAACAGTTGTGAACGAGCAGTGGGGTTTGTTCTGCATCATGGCCTCCTCATTATGTTTTACACACAGACCTTCATTTCTGTGAATTTTAGAAACATCACTTTGACTTCCATTCATTTCCTGGAGACTTAGTCAAACCACATCCACAATTACTAACTCTAACCTTATCCTAATCTTAACCCAACACCTTTAATCTAACCTTATCCTAAACTTCATCTTAACCCAACACCTTTAATCTAACCTTATCCTAAACTTCATCTTAACCCAACACCTTTACTCTAACCTTATCCTCACTTTAACTTTAAGCTAACCTTAACCTAACACTTACTTTTAGCCTAAGTATACCCTAACTTTACCCTCACCTTAACTCTAACCTTACCCTATCCTTAAGCTTAACTCTAACCTTACATTAACAATTGGTGACCAGATCTGAGATGATGAAAAAGAGGACACCTCAGCGCATGTGTGTGTGTGTGTGGGGGGCATATAATGTATCATATGTTCAAATACAAAGAAATTTTAAAAAAGTTGTACATTAGGCATATGGCTGATACTTATATGAAAAAGAGCTTTATTCTGGGCTGAATGTCATGTAAATGTATAATTTTGTTATAATTTTGTTGGGGTTCTTTTAATTTCAAGTAATGAACTTTGCACACCAACCATTCTTCCAATCAAAATATTGAATGAGCAGAAAGAATATTTTCACTGCTCCATGATTGCTGCCATTAGTAGACACGCCACAGTAAGGAATATCAAAGTGCTTCTAGAGCAGGGGTCAGCAACTCAACACTCACAAGAACCATTTGGACCCAGTTTCATGTAAAAGAAAGCACTGGGAGCTGCAAATACTTTTTGACATCTATTATGCAGATAACACTGTATATACTTTTTTTTTTGCTGCTTGAATATAATTTTATTATTGTTATTAATTATTAATAAATACTGACAACTAATGATTATATTTAATTAATAATTACTAGTTACTATTAAAAATGTACTAACTATTAAACGTTATTATGAATAATAAAATAATAAAATTAATATTAATAATTAATAAAATATTAATACATTATTACATATTATTAAATATTAATAAACTATTAAAAGCATGTGTAATTATCATTTAACAACATTTAAAACATTTTTAAAAATTACATTTTTTACAAAAAAAAAAAAAATCACCCAATTCTGTGTTTCACCTTTTCAGTCAACTTCACTCCAGCTCACTATCATCAATGTTACACTTGTGATTTGTGCATTGTAATAGACCTCATTTACACATAATTATACCAAATTTTTGAGTAAAAATACACAGAAATTCTGAATTGTGATAATAGTTACACTTAGAGGCAGGTAAATGGATGGCTTATCACAGAGTGGTAGACACACACACACACACACACACACACACTCAAATACTAATGTTAATGAATTTTAATATGAAACCTCTGATATTAAAATATGTCTAGCTGATGTGACACAGGCAGAACTAACACTCAACATGTTAAAAACTTACAGGTGAAAATGGACTGCTGGCCAAATTTCACAACAAGGGTTTACAAGTCCAGACACTGTGTAAGAGAGTGACAGCAGCGATGGCCAATCACACATTAGCAAGAAATGGCAGAGCCAATCGGTGAGCTTGTGGGCAGCCTAAAGGGAAACAGATTTCAGACTGAGCAGCTTGGATTTCCGCTCGGTGCTAATGCTCGCCTGTCTCCATTTAATATAGCGTAACATCTCACTCAAATGAAACAAACAAAACAGGGGTAGGGCGAGACTAGTTTGTAAATGAAACGCTTCTCGAAATTTGATGTAAGCTGTAATAAAACAAAAGACATTTTTTTAAGTCTCAAAAAGAGGACGTCTGGTCACCCTACCTAACCCTAACCCAAAACATTCCTTAACATAAACAAATGAATATAGTGAGTTTGTAAAAAAAAGTTTTTTTCACTTAAAACATTGCATAAATATATTACATCTACATTAACATCTACATTCTTGAACAAGGGTGCAAGGTAAATAAAACATATTTGTAACATTTTATTTGTGTTCATAACTTCATTTATTATATCTGCTCCGTCTTTCTCTGTATATCGGCTGTATAAATGCCATCAAACCCACAGTTTAACCACAGGGATTTACTTCTGTGCATTTTTTTAAATCATCAGCAGCAGCACATCAGCTCTACTAACATTAATTTAAACGTCATGTAAACCTCAAATTCATGTGACATTTAGCTACAGTGCATTTACAGCCAACTAGATTTACATCAAAAGTAATTAGCACTTTTCTATGAATCATTTACATTTAAAAGCCAATTGGAAATAAAGTGAAACAAGCTTTATCTTCTTTTCGGACAAACTCGTTCTGCAGCACACATTGTCTAAATATTTGACCCCAGAGCGATCAGCCATCCTAACACTCCGGTTCCACTCTTGGGCAGTCTGAAGCTGAATGGTGCTCTTGTGTGATGTGTTTGTGTCTCTCCCTGCAGACCACAGGGTTAATAAGGTAGTGATGATGGCAGCCAAGCACTGTTGACCTCAGCCAATATGCTTATTACGCCGGGTTAAATTTGAGAAGAGGAAGGTCTCAATCAATTGAAATATTATTGTGCCTCCTCTCCACCCGACTCAACTTTTAAAAAAGCATCCGGTAGTGAATGAGAGCGCTGGCATGTGTTGGCAGTAATAGGATCTCACTGAAAGCTGTGTGTTAGAGGTGGATTAGCTCTGCTTAAATGAGAAATGCTAAGTGGCCGACTAGCTAAACTGCTGGGTTTTACCAGGAAGGAATCTGTTCTTATGTGGCCAAAACATTAAACATGGTCAAATAAGCAAATAACCTTTATTAGACAACATCCTTATTAATGCACCTGTTGATACTAACAAGATTCTGACCACAGAGATGCTCTTGTCTGGGTTGTGGTCCACACTCTGCATTGATGTATATAAAAACATTAACACTGATACACTAATATCAGAACCACACACACTACCATGATACTACCACATCAGTGTAACTGCTGTGCTAAGATTGGTCCACCTCCCAAATAATAACTGGATAATATAGATCCTGTGATCAGACAGAACCTTACCAATGATGAATATGGGATGGCTGGGTTGATAAACTGGTGGCCTGACCAATGAAGAACAGGTGAAAGGAGAAACAGATGGGCTACAGTCTGTAATTGTAGAACTACAAAGTGCACCTATATGGTCAATAGAGCTGATCTAAAAGATAAATCTTGGTCAGTGAGTATATATAGTGGACTGATAATGCAGTTAGACAGTAAAAGATCAAGGAATAAAATGTGTAAGAGGCCACTATACACTGCAAATTAACAGGCAGCAGAGATGTCAGCATTTTACTGCTATTTTAACAGCTTTTTTTTAAAACTATTTTTTAAATTATTTTTTTACCTTATTTTACTGTTATTTATTTTAACAGTACTTTACTGTATATTTAATTACAATTTGCTATTTGTTTTTATGGTAATTTTGCAGCACATTGAAGCATGTTATTGTTATTTTACAGTGCCTCTAAAGTAATTTAACAGCATTCTAATTAGAGCTGGGCGATATGGCCAAAAAATCTATCGCGATAATTTTTTTCTAGATTGATCAATCTCAATAATTATCACAATATTAAATTTTCTCACACTGTCATAGTTTTAAATCAAATAAAATAAAAAAATTTTTGTCACATACATATTAATACATGGTACAACTTGCAGTGAAATGCTTAGACGACCCACACAATGCTATTAAAAATTAAGATTAAAAAGTGTAAGTTTAAAATCTAAAAGAATCTACAAAAATAAAGTGCAAAAGTGCAAAAAGTGCAAAATGCAAATATTACATACGATAAAATATGAAATTTAAAATAAAATAAAATAAAATGAATTAGAAATATAAAAATATAACAATATAAAGTATATATGTGTATGAATGAGAAATTTAATTAATAACATTTTTTTAAAAACATCAGGCTAAATACATGAAATGTTACTCTTTAAAATATTAAAATGTTTATTGCCAGAACATAGTATACAGGAACACAGAATGCAAATTACTCAAATACAAAGTTAAAGATTTCACTGGAACTAAACTTAGTAAATTTACATTTTGATTACCCTGCTCAGAAGAGGTAAAACTTCTAACGTTAAAATGTCTATTTTTTTTTTTATAACAAAATATATCTCTGTTATGTGCCCTGCAAAGAAGTAGAAAATATAACAATGTAACAAAATAAATTATTAACAAGATAAAAAAACACACTCCTACTGCAAAGTTCTAAACCTTTAGAACTGTTAATGTACTGTAATTAACATATTAGCAAGACTTTGACCTCTGACGTATTTCCTGTTGTAATTATGTGGTGAGCAGAAACTTCAGAATGGAGCAGAAAAGTGAGAGGTGAGTGAAAAATGAATGGAGTGAGTCGTGCAGCTCTCAGCTCAAGGTGTTGTTGTTTGATCATTTCTCTTGTTTCTCCACTCACCTCACAGCTGTTTATGCTCATTTCTCTTGTGTGCGCTCAGTTTAACCCCATTTTTGCTCTCATATTAAAGACAGTGATCTCACTACATAGACCCTTCTTTGGAACAATGTCATCGACAGCAGATGACTCACCTTCATCTTTGTTTTTAGTTTGTCAGGGATTTCTCTACTGGCCATCTTCCCAAAACTTGCTACTGTTTAAATGAGATCCTACAACAGAGCATGCAGTTCAGTGTGCAGTCTGATAGTGTGCTGCATGATTAGGGTGTAAACATGTGGCACCGCTGGTGAGGAGGATCTGTATGACGAGCAGCAGTATCACACTAACTCACCGTCAAGCTGCTTAGACGTGAAATGGAAACAAACGTTAATGCTTATCGAATTCTATTGTCCCGGCTTATCGGCATCGAGGGAAAAATGATCATGAAACAAGATCGAGATCATTTTTATCACTCAGCACTAATACTAATGTATATTTGGCCCTTCTGCTGACCATTCTGCCAGCTTTTCTTGTTCAGTCGAAACAATTTATATTACTGAGGCAGTTTACCTTGATAATGGTAGACCATGAAAGAGTAATCCTGAGGGTTGAAGATATCAGAGAAAATACGGTATTGTACTGTAAAATGCTTTGCTGGTGTTCTGTGTCATTAATATACAGTAATACAGTGATTAAAGCCTTGTTATTCACTGTGTTACTGTATTTGACAAAAAAGCAGTATCTTACTGCTGGAAGTTAGCCATATTTTTACAGTATTTAGTTACAGTGTGTGTAAACACTAATCAACCACAACATTAATACCATTCGCAGATTAAGTGAATAAAATTGATGATCTCATAACTGGTGTATTTGTAGGTATGGGATATATTAGATGTCAAGAGAGCACTTGATTCTCACAGATGACGTGTTAGATGCTGTAGACAAATATGCAGACCTCTGCCACTTTTTAATTTTTTTTACTTTTTCTTTTTTGTCAATTTTATCCCCTTCCTAATATAGCAGTAGCCAGTTAGCCCATACCATCCATTAGGACTCTCCCCATCATTTTTGCAATGTCATTCACTCTAGGAGGGTGAAGTGAAGCACAACAAGCCTCCTCCGATGTGTGAGATACAGCCACCGCCTCTTTAATAACTACCACTGATACACCATCACTGGGGAGCCAATGCGGTCGGAGGAAAGCTCAGGATTCCCAGCTCTGAATGGACCAATCAGTAGACGTCTGAACCAGTGATAGGGAGAGAGAGCGCCATCTACCCGCCCAGAGGGAGCACAGCCAATTTTTGCTCTCTTGGGCCCCGAATGATGGTAAACAGCATGACCGGGATTCGAACTCGCGATCCTCTGATCATAGTGTCAGCGTCTTAGCCTGCTGAGCCGACTGGGTTAAGGCATCTCTGAAGAATTGTTGGGTTTTAGTGGTCTGCAGTTGTCAGTACCAATAATGGACTCCAAATTCAACAAATCAATCTGAGCATCTGATAGAGGTGCTAGAACAAGCCAAAACTGTGGCAGCTTCACCTCACAACTTACAGGACTTAAAAGATGCTAACATCTCGGTTCCAGACACCACAGGGCACCTTCAGAGGTTTTGCAGAGACAATGAGTTGGTCAGAACAGCTCTTGGAGGACCAGGAGCAAATTAATCTATTGTCAATAGTTAATAGTTTTGATGTTATGACTGATCAGAACAGAATGGTCCTCATCACATATGACTGCCCTGTGCTAAAATAATTTACACTGCATCAAGCCATGCATAAAAGCTAGAGTCAATAATAAACTGTGAACAATGAGCAACTGAGCTCAGCATAACTTACATTCCCACCCATCCATCACAGCCAATATTGCCTACAAGCTCAGTTGTCACAGCCACAGATTGGTCACTTCCTACACTGATACAAAGCCTAAATGTTAACCATCTCTGAACAGATACATCCACATTGTTCTCAATGAGCCCACAGGTCCATTGACTTAATATCATGCAAAAGGCCTGACCCTTCCATGCCTTCTCCAGGTCTGAGGTCCAACCCAGCAACGAGGCCAAAGCTTTTGTCATCCCAATTACAGACGATAATTGCCATGTAATGAAGTTAAGGATTTGTAGGATTTATGGGCCAACATTGACCGGGCTTCTCTTCCCCCAAGCTTGTCCCTTTCTCACCCTATATCACTTTAAACAAGCTCCGCCCTTTCTCTGGCCCACAAAAGACATCAGACAATATGTGGCCGGCCAGTCGTTTCTTTTACAGCAACACTCTGTTGTTTTCCACCTTTTACTCCCCACCCCTCCTTTCTTTTCCCTGCTCTCTCTTCTAACTCCTCTCATTCTCTTCTCCACCTTCAACAGCACAAGGCTCTTTTTCTCTCCGTTTCGGAGGCCGGCTTTAGTGCATGCTCTCTTTTCAGCCACCCAGAAAAGCAGTTAAATGCTCCTGCTGTTTAATGGTGTCTAATGATTACCACTTACACACCGTGGGACAATACAAACGAGCCCAGGGGAACCGCATGCGCTTCTCTTGCCAGCAAGTCTCATAGCAACAGGCTGAATGGGGGCAACTTTTAGAGCGAATCGTGGGGACGCGGCCGTGTCAAGTTTTTCAGACGAAAAGCTTCGCTCCAGTCAGATACACCTACTGTACTCACACGACCTTTGACCCCAAGCCACGGCCAGTCAAAGTCTCAATGAACTACAAACTGAGGTCCAGCATGACCTCTGACCTCTCCATACATCCCAGCACCTCGGTAAACAATACAACAAAGATTCAAAGAGCTAGCAATTCCAAACAGACACGCAGGAGGTGAACAGTAGTGCAGGGCTATTGTGTAAAGACAATATTATCTTTACAGGTCAGTTAGAACAACTAAAGCAAGATTAGTTTAGTATAAGGCCTTATATAATTAATACATTAATATAGACCGAAAAACCCTATCCTGTAGCTTTGATACAGATATTGTTCATATAATACTGCCTCTCACCCTGAACTGTGCCCGGTGAAGGGGTAGGGGACTCACCACAACCCTGATGGACATAATTGTGCATCTCCAAAAAAAGTAGAATATTTTTAAAAAGTTCACTTTTGTTCAAAAAGGGAAACGGTAACATATATTAAATTCATTACATCACTTTAGGTGTAATTTTTATAATATATGACAGTTTACCCTTTTGAATTAATAATAATAATTTTATAGTCTCACAATATGAGAATGGATGAGAAAATCGTTAAACTAACACAACTGTAATCATCCGCTTAACTGATATCAGTCAAACTGATAATGTAATACAATAGATAATAATAATAATAATAATGATAATAATAATAACAACAACAACAACAACAACAACAACAATAATAATAATAATAATAACAATAATAACAACAACAACAACAATAATAATAATAATAATAATAATAATAATAATAATAATAATAATAATAATAATAATAATAATAATGTAATACAATAGACACAACTCTTTAAGAGAATAAATACATAACTAGATCTGCATTTTCGTGAAGGAAGTACATACTGCTTGAAATGAGCTGAAAGTGTTTTTGTGTGTGTGTGTGTGTGTGTGTCTGTGTGTGTGTGTGTGTGTGTGTGTGTGTGTGCGTGTGTGTGTGTGTGTGTGTGTTTGTGAGTGAGTGAGTGTGTGTGTATATATGTGTGTTAGTGTGTATCCCAGAAGTGTGAGGAGTGAGAAGGAGAGAGAAGAGGGGCCATGCCAGTGGCCTATTGTGACATCATCAATGGTATTTACAATTAGAATGTAACTGGAGAAGAACAATAACAATAATACAAATAACAAAAGTGTGAGGAATAACAATATAGTGCTTTTCAAGCCTTTCCATCCTTAATAATGTCATTTTTTTATTTCATATAAAGTCATTTATCACTAGCAAAGTCACATATAATTAGTAACACATATTTTCCCACTTATCTCAGTGGTTGAAGTTGTAAGTGAAAAATCATATAAATATATCTGTGATTCTAGGTTTCTACACAGTAAATCTGCCTGTGTTAAATCAACACACTTAGTGTTAAATTAACATTGAGAGTTTTACATTTTGACACCCTCAGTGTTAATTTAACTCTAATAGTGTAGATTTAACACTGGCATATTTACTGTGTGTGCATTCACCGTCCCTGTAAATGGTTAAATGCTCTTTGTGCTGGTACAGTTTGCCATATCAGTTAATGCGTCAGCACCTTTAAATGTTTATCTGTTGGCCCAGCAGTGCTCTCTTCTTCTGCAGGTGGGTGCAGTGGATTAGGAGGTGCTGTTAGAGTGGGTGTGGTGGATTAGGAGGTGCTGTTATGGTGGGTATGGTGGATTAGGAGGTGCTGTTAGCATGAGCTCTCTTCAGTGGGAGAGAAGCAGAGGTGATAATCTGCTGAACTTCAAACAGCCCTGCTGCTGCCCTCCTCTCCACATCCCCTCAGGGCTCCCAACACAGCCAGGCCTGCTCTCACATGTGTATGTATGTGTGTGGTTTAAACGGAGCCCTAGCACAGTCCCCTCGGTGAAACAGGACAAACACTCAGCGGCAAAATGGCCAAGGGCAGGAATTAAGAGCTGGCTTATGAGGTAGTAAAGAGAGACCCACAAAGGACAGGAGGACAGTATTACTGTCGGGCATGATTTTATAATAATCACTAACAAACTATGATTGCACTGTTAGAAAAGGGACCTACAGCTTGTTTTTAAGCACTTAGCAATTAGCAAAGTCAGAGCACTTTGTAATATTTGGCAAAACTCGCATTCATAAATCATTAACAATTAACCAAGGGGGATTTTTTTGAATTTGGGGCCCTAGGCAAAGGACATGAATCGGGGCCCTGGATAATGGTTATTAGTTTTTATTAAATAAATAAATACATTTATACAGTTGTAATTATTTTTATATCATTTAATGGTAAAGCTTTTGTTTTCGGTTATAATGTTATGATGGAAATTGTGATAGTAATTATTTCATAAAGTGGGATAAACTGTAGTCCAATATAGGGCTGCCATGATTAGTCGACTAGTCACGATTATGTCGACTATTAAAACAGGCTAATCATGGCTAGCCGGCAACGGAGCTCAAAAGAGTGGGATAATTTTAAGAAAATGAAAGAGAAACGTGTGCAATGTAATATCTGCAAGTCAGAACTTGCCTTCCATGGCAGCACAACTGCGATGCATGAGCACCTGAAAAGGAAGTCTGTTGTGGCTGATTGTGACAATGATGAAGAGGGACCGTCATCTCAGTAAGCTAAATTGCTAGTTAGCTGCTAAAATGAGCGTAAACAGAGAGTTAACTTGCTGCTTACTCATATTTATAGCTGTAAAAGTTAACATTAGCAATGACGATTTGATTCATCAGCCTTAGAACACATTAATGTGTTTTCTGTAACGTTATAACAGTCATGTGTTTGAATAGGAATGCTAATGCTAACGTTTTTAACGTTACGTTTCAGCGCTACGTTTACACTTTATGCTAAACAGTTAAATAATTGTTTGTTGCAACAAGCTGCATATTTCATTAAAGGTTTAATGAACTATGATCTTAATTGTTTTTATTTTTTAGTTAGCATATAGCTGAAATCTAATGATGGTTATATAATAACAGCTGCATTCTAGTGCAATAAGCTGTATGTTTTATATTCAATCAAAGTATGATCTGATTAGTCGACTAATCGTAAAAATAATCGGTGATTAGTCGACTATAAAAATTATCGTATGTGGCAGCCCTAGTCCAATATAACCCCAAATAAAATAATTTCATGCATTAACCCATATTACTAGCGCGTCTCCAAAAATGAGTATATCAGGAAAAAAAGTTCATTTGTGTTCATAATATAATACAAAAAGGCAAACTGTTATATATTGTATATTTATTACACATAAAGTGACACATTTCATGTTTTAATGTTTATAATTTTTAAACAGTATTTTACTCAAACTTAAAATGAAATATTCTAATATTTTGAGATACTGGATTTTTTTATTTTCATGAGCTGCAAGTCATATTAATCAACATTAAAGTATTTTTTATTAAACTAAAATTTTAATTAAAGTACAAACACAAATGAACTTTATCATAATATTCTCATTTGTTTATGCAGCATACGGTATTTCCAGAAATTTAATGTCCTTCATGACTTTCATTCATCAAGTTGTTTTACTCACATTAGGTGGTTTGCTTGAAGTACTGAAGTTATCATAAATTGGACACAGCAACAACTACACAGTAAAACAGAAATGACTGTCTGCCTCAAAAGGCTAGTTTATTACAGAACCTCACAGAAGCTAACGCTAACAAAAACTTAGCTCCACTTGGCTAAATTAACCAAGCAAGTGACTAACTTACCAATCATTCTTTGAAAGCTATTTGCTATCTAACTCTGACTCAAACAGCAAAAGAAAAATGACAAGTGTTATCTTCACAATTAACCTGCCTCATTTTTGGAGCCAACAACATTAGCTGGACAGTGACATATTCTGACTAGCATTAAACTTACAAGTCATCTGGAAGTTAACTGTCACTAGTCGCGTTTTCATTGCAGTTTTGCAAAAAAAAAAACAATTTGACAAAACAAGTTTCGCAATTGCGGTGTTTCCATTAAATGTGAAATACTTTTATAAAATCACGTGTGAATATGTTTGTTCTC
>BRDA01026836.1:0-11519 GCA_036984385.1 Crenuchus spilurus | reverse complement strand
TCTGTCTGTCTGTCTGTCTCTCTGTCTGTCTGTCTGTCTGTCTGTCTCTCTCTCTGTCTGTCTATCTGTCTTTCTGTCTCTCTCTCTGTCTGTCTCTGTCTGTCTGTCTCTCTGTCTGTCTGTCTGTCTCTGTCTGTCTGTCTGTCTCTCTCTCTCTCTCTCTGTCTGTCTGTCTGTCTGTCTCTGTCTCTCTCTCTTTGTCTCTGTCTCTCTCTGTCTGTCTGTCTGTCTCTGTCTGTCTGTCTGTCAGTCTGTCTCCCTCTCTCTGTCTGTCTGTCTGTCTGTCTCTCTCTGTCTGTCTGTCTCTCTCTCTTGTAGAAATTTCTGATCATGACAACAAACAAAAAGTGATTACAGCCCAATCTCACAGTCCAAACTGTCACCCTCCCCAAATGAGGCCCCGCACATCAGCGGAGCGCTGGCCCTGTTTATATTATATATATATGGGCAAATCCTGCTTTTTACAAAGTTTATACACCACTAAATGTCCTCACTAAGCCAGTGTGCTCTCAGTTTACTTCAGGGAACCTGTTACCGTGTTCGCAGGTCATTATTAAGTTTACAGGTCCTATTTTCCTAGAATCCTATGTCATGTCATGTCACACGCCGTCATCGCTTCACGATGGTAGGCTGCACAGACGAGTCACTTCTCTCCAATGCCATCTGTCTCTGGTTGCTTGTAGCAGGCTAGCACCTGATAATCCAGTCCATTCTCCATCCAGGTTATTCTTGGTCTTCCGCGTCTTCTGACTCCCTCCACAAGTCCAGTCATAATACTTCCTTCAATGCTCTCATGTGCTGCCTCATCACATGACCAAAGTAACGTAACTTGCAGGATTTAAAACTCATCAGTGCATTTGTTCTCAAAAGCCTCAATACATCTTTCTTCCTCTTCCTTCATTGTACAGGCTTCACATCCATATGTCAATTTGACCATCGCCAACATGCCCATGGCCATTCTTCACTTCACTTCACTTCACTGGCACAGACTGCAGCTTTTGTTACTCTGCATCCCAAATATGTCCTATCCTATGTTCCAGGGTAATATGTTCTCAAGGTCTATGGTTCCAGTCATCTACATTCCCAAGTACCTGTGTTCTCAGGGTTGTATGGTCCTACAATCCTATGTTCTCAAGCTAAGAACAATCTTATTTGGGTGTTGGCCTAATTTGAGTGTTTTCACATACAGCCTCCTCCATTTAGTTGTACATAAATCAGCACTTTTACTAACTTGTTACCAGTTACTCTTCATCCGTTTGTACAACAGAAACAAGAGTTGAGTGTTTGAGTGCTGTGTTACCCTACAGTGGTTGAAAATTTCGACCATATTTGTTTGGGGAGGACATGGCTTCATCTTATCTCTGACTGTGAGAAAGGTATATTAAGGGAATTAAACTCATATTCAGCTTTGTCAAAGACTGAAACCAATGCGTCATCACATATTTTACATCACTATTCCTCCTCCTTTCATGTATTATTCCAGGAATAACTTTGATTACAAATCTCAAAATGAACAGAGTCGGCTGAAAAAAGGACAATAATCAGTGCTGGTCTGAAATTAGGTCTACTTTAGAGGACATTAGTGAACATTACATTACATTACATTAGATGACTACTGTAGTTAGCCGGCAGTTTGCCCAGGTAATGGTGCCGTTTTCCATTCTGAATGAGCTCATTTTGTAGAAAGACTTACCGTAGCTCCACTTCACTCCCGACCCAACATCAGCCAAGACCAACACCCTTCCTTTATGAAATCACTTAGCAACAGCATGATTGACAGTTGTATGTGTGAAGTGCTGACATTAAGCATGGTCATGGGCATATCTGACACCTCAGTCAAGCCGCTTTACTCCATAGTTACTACAAAATGTGTTCCAGTTTGACCACATTGCTTTCATGGATTGCAGTTTGCTCGTGTGAAAATAATGTAAATGTAAACTCTGTAGTACAGGAACTGGCACAAGTGGCTTCTTTATGCTGGGTTCCCCATAACTGTAATAAGAGAAACCACAAAACTGCACTCAGCTCCACAGACCTGCAATGGAAGAACGAGCGGCTGAGGAGTGAACGAGTGACTGTACGAGTATCCCGCTGATATATGCCAAGCCTAATGCAATACATGTAATATTTACAAAGTAATAACGTCATGAATCACATCGATGCTGAAAGCACCCTGGCACACATCAAGCTTACGCCATCAGCACCGCCTGCGTTGAGATGCAATAAGCAGACTGAGTAGAACCTTAAAGATCCAGAAAGACCTACTTCACTGGAGAGCCTGTGATTGGCTAAGGAACTAGACATGCTCCAGTTTCTGTCACTAAAACTTGCCAAAATCCTTATTGTGCACCAGAGTTGACAACAAAAGCAATAGACCTGTTAACGATGGATAGGTATGTAAGGATCTGGCACATCTTTTGCCAGTTTAGACTCATAGAGAGCAGTTTATTTTAATGACATCATCAAAAGCAACAACAAACGTGGGATTACAACACTGTAAAATGATTCAGTGTTCAAACGATGTTGAACTTTCTCGATTGCTGGCTTTGCCGGATTCACTGCCAAACCTGTCGCTTCATGATATTTACATATACTTCATTCATAACCCGCTGCCTTATTCAGGACATTTGAAAGACTACAAAAACACAGATGTTTACAAATACTTCACAACAGGCTGGAGCCTAAATATGGCATCTGAAACCAAAGAAAATATTCCTTGTCAAATCTAAGCTACGTAACTAAACACCACATCATAACATTATCATAGCATTTATTTTGAGCTTTAGACTTCTAAAGAAAAGTTGACTTTGCGTAAAAGGACAGCAGCAACAAGCAGCCGTTGGCTCACGTACGCCCCCCTTCAGTGTGGCAGAGTACTGCCCTGCCTCACGCTGTGCCTTTACACTGCGGTTTTATGTCCCATCAGCAAAACTAAACATGTCACTAACAAACATTAAACGTAAATGGTTAAAGACATTAGCCAGGGTATAAATCAGGGTATATAAACATATATGTAAACATTATATTGGCGACATGCAGCGATACGGCAACAGGCACGCGCCAACTGCATGTATCAACCCAGTTTGTGATGGATTGCGCATTCAGAGGTGAGGCTCAGCTCGTTGCTGCCGCACCTCACGTTTCACCCTTGTATTTGAACAGGAAATATGCAATTTCAGTGATTTTGATTATAAAAATGTTCGAAATTACTCATACATAAAGATCAGTGGACAAATATTAATATTCATTTTATGTTATCATTTTTTTTCCTCAGCTGCCTCCCGTGACCGCACGTCCCTGGTGTACCTAATGTAGTGGCCACTGAGTGTGTTCCGACTTTAGACTAGTAATGTATATCTTCTTGAAGGTCTTACCATACAGGCATGAGTTGACTTTTACAGAGATGACTTTGATGCGTGTGGTTTTGTGAGGAAAGCGTGATGACAGGGCAACTGTGCTTGTAAACTTAACATAAACGTTCTTTTTCGGAACACCTGCGCACTAATTCATCAATCAAACCAAGTGCTTTGTCATTATAGTTCCTTTCCTGCAGTTTTCCAAACTCTGACGCGTCTGCGGAGACGTGAGAAGATGGATGGAGGGTGCCTCATTGACTTTGAGTTTAAACATATAGTAAGACCTCTCCCAAAACACATATACACACATGTAGAAACACGTACATACACTAACTGGTCCATAGTTACTGTCGAAACAGCCTGAAACAATGCAATCTACTGCAGACGTCCGGGATGGAGTAAGAACATGTGCCTTACCTCACCCCCAATTATTCTAAAAATAGCTGAAACCGTTCCCTAAACACGTCTCCGTGTCCCTGCCACCATCACCGGTCCCCTTGACCCCATTTTACACAACCCATTCCTTCCTTTTTCCATGTCTTCATTCACAGATGATCTGAGATCAGCTTAACGGCTCATCCAACGACTGCGTGGAGAAAAAGGTGTGGACACATTAATAGTCAAAAGTGTGAGTACACCTCTTCTAATAAGCTTACTGTATGCTATTTTCATAGATACTGAAACTTTGAATTAGCATATATGGACCTACCACATTTAGAAAGGTAAACATGGTGGAATTCAGTGATAAATGCCCTGTACCATTAAATTCCTGTTAAAACATAATAATTGCGAAAAAGCACACACTAACACACCACCACCACACCAGTGTTACTGATCCACCACCCAAATAATACCTGCTGTGTGGCTGACAAAGTATACAGAGAAACAGATGGACTACAGTCTGTAATCGTTGAAATACTGCAGTGACACTGATGTGGTGGTGGTGTGTTAGTGCATGCTGTACTGGTATGACTAACAGAGTGGACACTCCAGTAGCTGTGCTATTGGAATCATATTATCCAGCCCAGCAAGGTCAACTATGCAGAAATCCCCCTTCTGTCAGTGTGTGTGTGTGTGTGTGTAAGCAGTGGAGGCTTCTTCTTCTGATGCGTCACTGCTGGAGTCACGGCCTGACTATGATAATACAATGGCTCATCAACTCTCTCTACTGTCTTTTTCCATCCCTGCCATCCCTGTGTTTCTAGGCCTTACAGCAACAAAATCTCCACCCTAAATACTCCATAAACTGGAGCTCTTCTGCTACACTGGCCATTTCCTTTCCCATGATATCATGGGCTATCCTTGACTAGCTTCTCCCTCCTCTCCTGTCTTTTCCTTCTTTCCGTCCACCTTCAAGACAGCAGCAGGCAGGAGAGGCGTCCAGAAAGTGCTTTGCCACCAAAATCAAAGATGTCCCTCCACCAAGCTAAGACAAGAAAGTGCCCAGGTCTTTCAAAAGTAAACAGCCAAATTATCTTAGCAATCCCCTACTTAGGAGCCTTGGATTTTATGGTGAGTAATATAGAACCTCAGTGCAAGGTGTAGAGATGGAGGTCACGTGCTTTAACCAGGGAATCTTGGCTTTGCTGTTCAAAGGCAGGTAGGTAAGGGCACTATCGTGAACTAAAGATGGTGCCAAAGCAAGGAAATCAATAAAAAATTCAGCCTAACCAGGCTTAATGCCTAAACTAGCCAATACAAACAGTGGTACATCTCTAATCAAGCTTAAAACCAACTTTTAAGTCCCGCCTCCTCTCATTCAGCAGGGAATGCCACTCAACAGTCAATCATATGTGACTCTTTTTTGAGGAGCCCACAAGAAACAATTGTGCACCTTGTACACATAACAGTCCTTATATACAAATATGATAGTGCTCAATTCATCATGGTTGTGATGACACAACGTTACACTGGTAATGTTAATGCTGAGGGTTAGAATAGAGCATAAACTGTTTAGTCATGGACGACGTATTCATCAGGGCCAGTGCTCCGCAAACACGTATCACACACTGCACTTGGGGCCCCAAGTGCCAATGGGGGCACCAAAAAAGTCTAAAAGTGTCCACCAACACCCCTCTGCCTTTCTTGGGAAGCAGGGCACCCAAGCACATCAACTTTCTAGCATACAACTTTCACCACTGCCAAAAACGCCTGCTGTGTGATCAGCACACAGTTTAAACATTAGCTGGACTCAGTCAAGACCAGAAAATGCAATTGGAGGGGCAGATATCCAAAACTGAGATGGGTCAGAGCACAAATACTATAAAAGAAATGTTTCTTTAAGGTTCTTTATTAAAAAAAAATTCTATATAGAACCATGAACACTCAAAGAGCCCAAAAGTTTCTTTCCATGGTGAAAGGTTTTTTTTCAGATTGATGAGGAATGTGTTGTAGATGTTTCTAGATAGAACCTTTCTGAGTTGCCTGATGAACTACTTTGAGATAAACGGGAAAATGTTGCAAATATAATTTCAGTTTGAACGATTTTCTCAATTCTAAAGACAGATCGTGGACTGTTTTTGGGGACATTTTGTCCCAGTTATCATTCATCTGCCGGTTTTCGTTGCCGTGCCCACATGACTCACTGCAAATTTCTCAAAAACAAAGCAACCATTTGGCTTTGTTTCTCTTTGATAACACACAAAAAAAAAACTAAAAACGTCACACTAAAGTAACTAAAAGAAATAACGAAAGACAAAAAGCAGCCGAGAACCCAGAGAATGGGTGTACAAAACAAAGGCTGCTGGCTGGACCACACTGGCACACTCTAAAACAGTGCATAAACCTATAAGAGTGATGTTAAATGTTGATTTATCTATTATTATTATTTATTATTATTATTTATTAGTCTTCTGTATTTATTTCTCATTGTGTTCTGTATGTAAAACTATAGTTATTCTATGTAAAATGTATTTTTGTTCATATTTTAGAGTGTCTGGAATGTATTAATTGAATTTACATGATTTCTTTTAGGAAATATTGCTTCAGTTATCATCAGGTACATTGGACCATATTAATGACTAAAACCGAAGATCCACTGTACTGTTTAACAAAAAAACTTGTATCTTTCCTGCAAAAGCACATCTTTCCTGCAGTATTTTCTCTCACTTTCTCAGCTTCTTACTTTAAGGGGGAAAAAGTTTAACTGTGCCCAAGCAATAATTACACTTCATGAAAGGAACAGTAGCAGTTTGGACCTGGTAGCTGGCCACTGGTGGTTTCAGCCACATCAGGAGACAGAAGCTAAAGGCCTAACCAAAAAACCTTGACCCAGCCCTAACCACAACACTAATCATGTCCCTCCCACCCGCAGCCAAAGGCTTTCCTCATTACAAATACTTGCAGAACAGACAGGAAAGCTTAAATTCAGCTTAGCATAAAGTAGCAGAGCGTACTTTTGCTTTCTAGAGTGTGCTATTTCTGTCTAAGAGTAGCATCTAATCTTTTTTCAGTTTTCAAAGGATCAAAAACAACCACTGTTTTATAAGAATAATTCAAAAGATTGAATTTCTCAAATATTCTCAGATATCGTATTAAGCCAAGACTTGTTTAGTATTCAAAGTTTGCTACAATGTGGCTACAAGGCTAAAATCATTAGCACATAATGAATGTTTTGACACAAATAAGCAACACAACTTCTTCTGGCAACTAAAATGTAAATCTGTAAAATGTCATGGACGGTTGGCAACCCTAACACTATCTAAAACTACCATTACTGTTACTAGCCTAGCGCTAATAGACAATGATGTTGACTGTTGACTGCAATCTAATAAACTTGTTTCCGTGGTTTCTAACACTGTAGAACATTCTAATATTCTTTAAAATGGTCAAAAGTATGGTGCATAAAATTTTGTCCATTTTAGCAGGTAGCCTAACAGTAAACCTTATAGTGCATTTAGCCTCATAGCTAAAGAAGCAAACTTCCCATATCAAATATGTCTTGAGCTGTTCTGCGTTTGGTTGTGTATTCTTGAGGGTTTTATTTCTTTACAGCTAGCACCTTAGGTTCAGCTCACTACACACTTCTCTTTAAAATCTAATAGATGACTACTGGCTAGTAGCTAAACACCCATTGTTTTTCCTCATCGCTTCCCCTCCATCAAAAGTTCAAGAGCACAATGTAATGCAGCTGTATCCTGTGAATCTAAGAGGCTCCAGCCAACTCGACAGACATTAACAGGGCCAGTTTCTGATGATGCAATCAGAACCTGGAGATAGCTAGAGAATAAATATAAGCCATCTGGGCCAGCGAGATGGACTCTACATCCGGACCAGTGAAGAAGGCCAAACTGAACACAGTGACCAAAACTCCTCATTTTGGTCTAAAGTCAAAAGAACCAGTTGAGAAGACCCAGCCATCTTACACGTATATCCAGAAGAAGTTTGTTTTTTTATTTCAAACTACATTTGAACTAGCCAAAAAACTGTCATGGAGGTCATCGTTTCATGCCAGAAGTGTTTCAAAGCCTTAAAATTTATACCTTTCCCAAGAGATTCAGTGCTGAAGTCAGCAGTTCTTGGATATTCCAGATAGGCCAAAGGAAAAAAAAACAAGAGGCCTTCAAATGTTATATCTGCTCCAGCTCTTGTAAAAAAGTGAGGTCAGGATAGAGAAGGGCCACTGGCATTTATGGGGACACTTCAAATTTACAGTAATAATACACTACTGCTTTTGCATATCGTTGTGTCAGGATTTCACATTTTTAAAGGAAAAGTCACACTAGTTTATTTCACAAATAGTGCCATAAACTAATGGGATCTGTAGGATAATATTTTAATCAATTAGCTTTAATCAAGATTAATCAATCAATCAAAACTTATTATATAACTGACATTGTCACAAAGCAGCTTTACATAATTAGAATCACACAATTTGAATCAAAACCCAAAACCCGATGCAAGTAAGCCAAAGGCAACAGTGGTAAGGGAAAACTCCCTTGTGGCTGAAGGAAGAAACCTTGGGAGGAACCAACACTCGCAAAGGGGATTCATCTTTTATTATTATTATTATTATTATTATTATTATTATTATTAAAGGGCACAGCTACAAATAAAACATGGACATGCGTATTGTCAGGCTGTGTCACTTTTAGACTCCAGTCATGCCTTTGTTCATACCAGCAGGACTTGTGAAAAGCACTCTAAGAAAGTAGGTCAGCATGTTATCTGATGAGCCTTCATGATCTAAGTAGAGATGACCTTCGACCCCGAGAACCTACTGACCTCACTTAAGATCATGAACAATGTCCACATTCAAACATCTGACCACCAGCTTTTTAAAGGTGGCTGGGCTCAGCTCCAGCAATTATATATATATATATATATATATATATATATATATACATGGGTGTGTGTGTGTGTGTGTGTGTGTGTGTGTGTGTGTACTTGTGGAACTCTAGAGCCAAGCTTGAACAAATGCCAGCAAAAGAACACCCTTAAACACACCCCAACACTGACCGCTCAGGACTGCAGGGGAATATGCTGAGCCAGACTGCAGCTGCGGAATGAACACGAACACACACACACACACACAGTACTGTGCAAAAAGTTAATCTGTGCAATCAGTGATTAATTACTCTGATAAACACTAAAATTACAATACATATGATAATTTTTTTATTTAATATGTACAAATATTTGCGGATACCCCTTCTAATCAATGCATTGAGCTACTTTAAGTTGACACAGATGTACAAATGCACACCCAGCTTGTCTAGTCCCTGTAGAGAAGTGTAGCCAATAGAATAGGACTCTCTGGAGCAGAGTTGGCACCATGTCTAATGCCAGGCATAGGCTAAAGGGCTATAAAGCCCACCAGCCAATCCCCAGAGCAATGCTGAAAAGTCTATAAGTAACAGTAGACAGTTATTACAACAAAAGCAGCATAAACTCTTTAACACTCTGGATTTCAGACGAAACGGTGTATGAGCAGGTGTCCCAATACTTTTGTCCAGTTTATTTTGTTAAACTGAAGTAGACACTCAGGCAAACACAAGCACATGTTGCACATTGACCTGGAATTCACGGAGGTCCATTTACTCCCACTCAAACTCAACCATGAACACACACAAAGCCAGTGATGCTTAACTGACAAGTACTATAACCTCACAGTGTGGGTGACCTAAAGCTGCTTACTGGAGGCTTACAGTGAATCCACACCTGCAGGTCACACACACATGTACACATTTTTTATACAATGCTTTATCATGCACATTCAGAGCTGATTTCAGATAGTACCTCTTTAAACAGGAAAAACTAAACACTAGTGATGTTACGTAGCTAAGTCATGACGAGGAAGATGAGCGCAGGTGTTAAATAAAGTAATGAACATGAATAATCAGTATAAACAATGAAACAAAACAATGAACTGAGATAAAAAGGGAGCTAATAAGCCAACATGGAGACAACACAAAGACTATAACAAGTGTTCACAAGATAGAACTAAGAAAATGTCAATAAGGCTAAACAATATGGAGGACCAAAAATGACAAAAGTATAAATAAATAAATAAATAAATAAATAAATAAATAAATAAATGTATAAATAAATAAATGAATGAATAAATAAATGAATAAATAAATGAATAAATAAATAAATAAATGGAGGACCAAAATGACAAAAGTATAAATAAATAAATAAATAAATAAATAAATAAATTGATAGATAAATAAATGAATAAATAAATAATTAAATAAATAAATAAATGGAGGACCAAACATGACAAAAGTAAAAATAAATAAATAAATAGATATACATTTTTTCATGAAAAAGTGTATATACTAATAATAAATGTTTTTACTTTATTTATGTATTTAACATGTCTAAATTTATTTATTTATGTATTTCCACATGTCGACATTTATTTATTTATGTATTTCTACATGCTTACATTTATTTATTTATGTATTTAACATGTGTACCTTTATTTATTTATGTATTTAACATGTGTACATTTATTTATTTATGTATTTCTACATGTCTACATTTATTTATTTATGTATTTCCACTCGTGTGCATTTACTTTTCTTCAAACCGTATGTTAATTGAGTGGGCGGTCCTAACCTCATTCTAAAAGCACGATTGGTTAAAGAGTTCTGATAGTTTCCTCTTTATTAGTAATGCCTTGACTTATAGCAATACTGGCCATTGGACTTAGCTTAGCTAGTTAACTACAACTGATGAAATGTCTTTAAGAACAATTGCAATTGATTTAAGATCATTGGCGAATGTTTGTGAGAACCACTCGCCAAAGGACTACCTTCTCTTTCATGTAGAAAGAGAAGGTACTATGACTGATCTCTGTCTCTCTCTCTCCGTGTGTGTGTGTGACTGAGTGAGAGAGAGATTGGTGTTGTTACTGCAATATAGCGAGTGCATTTTACAGATGTATAGAACGTGACCATTAGATGTAAATAAGAGCGTTGATTATCGCCAAGCTTTCCAAACACTGAAAATATTTTAAACCGCGTCTGAATACGTAATCTGCGTAGTGCGCTCGTGCATCTGAATCGAAATAGCGTCTCTTAAGGTCTGAAATGAGTATCCAGCTCATCTCCAATTTAAACCATTATCAACACTCCAAACAGCAGCAAGCATGTCTTTTTGAAAGACACTGTATTCTTTGTATTGTACTAGTCAGCTACATCCCGTAGCAGTTCTGTTAATGGCCTTCCACTCGACGCCATTGCGGAGTTAATAGAATAGCTTAGCCAATAGTGATGTGTCGCTCTTTGAAGTGAACGATTGGAACCGGCTCCACAATGGGAGCCGTTTTTTTTCCTTCCGTATCTCTGGTTCACAAACCTAATTTTGAACCGTTCGGCGCGTTTCCACCAACAAAAATAGCGCCCCGAACCAGGAACGTTCGTTCGCAGCAGGAACCAAAAAATACTTGGTTTTTCAGTGCGAACCAAATTCGCCTGCGCACTGAGGCGACTCGTAGTGTACAGTGGTCCACTGAAGAAACTCAGTTTTTGTTCTCTATTTGGTGTTCTCCGGAGTTTCAGGAGAAACTTGAGGGGAGTATTAGAAAGGAGAAACTCTGCAGCGAGCTGGTGGAGGATTTAGTTCGGGCAGGTTTTGTTCGTTCAAGAGAGCGAGTGATAGATTAGCTAAACAAGCTAAAAAAGGACTACAGAGATTCTAAAAAGGAGCTATCGCACA
>BRDA01026835.1:0-12060 GCA_036984385.1 Crenuchus spilurus | reverse complement strand
CAGCAAATCCTTGTTTTGGGATTTGAGGGAAGAGCCCAAAATCACTATGCTAATCATTGACCAGCATGTGTAAGGTCAGAAGAGGGTGTTATTCCTCTGCAGTGCTTTTGTAATTGTTGACCAATGGTGGCATCTTTACAACATAGCTTGGTAGTCTGTTTGCTGACATTCTTGATGAAGCTCAGCGCATTACATGCGGTCACAGGCAGACTGAATGAAATATGGATCCTGGAAGAAGGAGAGCAGGCTGGAGGCAGGCTTCTGTCCCTGGACTTGGATGCCACCCAAGTTCCCAAGCAGTCAAGTACAAAGTAATGTGCACGGTGTCATAATTGCCTCTAATTTAATCATATCCTCTATCTCTCTTGCAGATATAATGGCCCGGCTGAAGCAGCATTATGGCTGGTTTTAGCATACGACTCCTTTCACTGTGCTTTAAAGCTTTTATTATCCACAGTGCTCAGTAGCTCTGAACTGAAATATCAAGACATGACCAAACCAAAGTGTAGAACTTGAAGGAGCATACTGTTGCTGTTTAGGGGCAGCTGTGTTTGAAGTTAGGAAACCCTGAAGAGGACAATGTTCTCTATTAAGGCGCATAACCCCCAACTGCACCCCAGGTACTGTGGATAGGGCTCCCCATCACTCCGGGCAACTGTGCTCACAACGTGTTTCACTTCTGTGTGTGCATGCACAGTGGTCATTGTATCACTTTCATTTCACTTGGAAACTTACATTTATATTGATTTTCATTCAAACAGCCACAGCCTAAATGTTAGAGAAGTGGGTTTTGGGCCAAAACATTGAGCGGTTTGAGCCATGGGACCAGCAGGAAAAATACATTCATGGCTGCAGTGCGCTTGAACAAGGCACTTAACCCACAACTGCTCCTTAGGCTCCACGTATAGGACTGCCCACAGTTCCATGCAAGTGTGATCACTGTGTGTGCATGTGTGTTTCACTGCTTAGATGAGTCAAATACCAAAGTCAAATACCAGAACCAGCATGAAAAATATAGCAGTGCACTTAACTCAAAACTGCTCCCCATGCACTGCAGTTGGTGGCTGTCCACTGGGTGGCTGCCCCCTTTTGGATGGGTACTATGCTCACTAGTGTGTATGTGTGTGTTCTTTTTCTTCATTTAACACTTTCAGGATTTTCACCTTTGAAATTACCATTCTGAAGATTCAACATCTTCCAGGATATACTGCACCTTTATCTATTACTGGAATTGGCCAATAAATGTGGTTCCTGTAAGAAAACAATGAAAGGTTCTTTAAGAAGCCTGAAGTAGATCAAAGAACCACGAAGGAGCCTTCATTTTGTTGTAAGGCCTTTTATTTGCATCCATAGCTGATTAGCACCAAATCAACAGCTTTCCATTTGAACTCCATCTGCTGAAGCGATGGCTCATGCCGGCCCCTGCTGGCCCCCCAGACCACCTGTACATGGGGAGTGGAGCTTTTGCAACACTGAGCTTATTGTCCTAAATGAAGAATCAGAAGCAGGGTTCGAGCAACCAATGAGTTCTTTGCCGCCCCTCCCTGGTGACTCTTTCCATTAACATTATAATTTCAGACACCGCTTTGCTCCATGTTCCTCTCCATTGTTGGAGAATCAGTGCATCGGGAGTCCGCTGGGGACACTGACCCTTGGCAATTTGGTTGAAAGTGTAATTATCTACCCGCAGCTCACCAAGATTTAAAAAGATTGCATTTCAACTAAACCCATATCAATGCTAATTTAGCTGTGCGCTTCCAGGTGCCACGACCCGCACATCCGGAGGGGGGGCAATGCTGGGCTGCTCTCTGGGAAGCCTGGAAGCTAAAATTATAGCCATTTCTTCAGGTTTACACTATAGGCCATGCTGAACAAAGAAGCCATGCAAGATTGGAGTTAAACAAACATGTCTAATGCACCCTCCCATCCATTCCTTGCTTTCCAGCTTTTCCAGCATCTGAGCCTAATAATCTAGCAAGGCAGCAGAACATAAAGGAGTCGGTGAAAGGGAAAAGCAATGCCGATGCCAACTGAGTCTGCGATTAATAATGAACACAGTCACATTGGAGTGGGGTCAGTACATCTGAATTGTAGTTGGAGCTCACTTGCCTTTGGAGCCTGACTGATGAGTGTCTCTGGACTTCAAGTAAAGCACACTAAGCTCAATTAAGTTCAGACTGACTGGGTAGGTGTGAGAGGACCAAGGCCTTGATTTGGAGGGGGGATCTGCTGTTTTCAGACATCACTAAGCAATTTGGTTCAGTAAAGCTGTATAACAGGACAGAGCAGATTATACATAAAAAAATGAGGGATGAAGGAAGGGGAAGGGGGAGGGATGCACTGCTGAGGTCATTAAATGGAGTCGCGTAGCTCCCAGCCAAGCGAAGACGGAATGTAAAAACACCTAAAGTGACAAACTCAACACAAATGTGGGTGATACATTTAAATAGATGCAGCAGTGCTGCTGGATTAGAATAAGAGGGCGAGCCGGCTATGTAGGCAACACTGAATCAGGCAAACCGTGTGGAAAATAGACTCACCCAGCACAGAGGCTTTCCGTTTTTATTTAGCTGACAAATTTTTTCCTAAAGTAAATATTTTGAAGATAATTGGACTGATTACTTCTCGCGTGCTTTGAGATGTCTGGACGGACTGAAACTGCAGCAAAAGCAGCAACAACAACAACAAGATCTTCAGATTTGTCCACAAATCAGCATTTTAAAATCATTATTAATGCAATGTTGATGACGATATTATGCACCGTGTCAGGAAATATTAATGCAAATGAGCTGGAAGGTAGTGCTGCTGTGGTCATTCTCATCTCCCAACTGTGGATCAAAGCGTAATTAAGATGTACTACAATGTACATAAATATACATAATATAGAACAGTGAGGTTTATAAGAAAATGAATATATTAGTTTGGAAAAGTTAAGATAAACAGAGTATATTCACTAGTGGTTAATATGTTTTATTGTTATTGAAATTAGTGTTTTTTGTGTATGTGAGACTTACTGAGAGGTAAACCAAGTAAATCTGTTTATGTTTTAAAGTGGTGCATCATCTTCATCATCCTTATGTTTTAGTCTTGAAACATCATCATCAATAAAATATTGCCTGTCATCATCATCTTTATCATGGTTGTCATCATCTTCATTATGATTCTCATCACCATTATCATAAGTATCATCATCACCACTATCATCATCATGATCATCATCATCATCACCTTATCATTATCAGCACCATTATCCTCATTATAATCACCATCATCATTATTATCAACATTATCATTATCATCACCATCATCATTATCATCATTACCATCATCATAATCATCATAATCATCATCATCATCAACATTATCACCTCATGATAATATCATTATCATCATCATCATCATTATCATAATCACCATCATCGTTATCATCACCATCACCATCATCATCAGTATCATCACCATCATCAACATTATTATCCTCATGATTATAATATCATCATCATTATCATCATCACCATCAACATCATTATTATAATCACCATCATCATCACCATCATCATTATCATCATTACCATCATCATAATCATCATCATCATCAGTATTGTCACCATCATCATCATCATCATCATCATCATCATCAGTATCGTCACCATCATCATCATTATCATCATCATGATTATAATATCATCATCAACATTATCATCAGCATCCTCTTCATTATCATCAACAATATAATTTTTTCTTCCACTTGCTGTTTCATTATCATCCTCATCTACATCATAATATTGTCCTGTTGTTGTTGTTGTTGTTCTTCTTCTTCTTCTTCTTCTTCTTCTTCTTCTTCTTCTTCTTCCCTCCTGTGTTGATCTTCTTTTTCACTCTTTTTTGGTGACAGTAACCCATCTGTTTTGCTCTTGACCTAAACCTTAAATACGCTTTTAATTAAAAGTCAGTTCAAAGCTGGAGGAGTGTGGTGGCCAATAATTACACATTACGACAGATGTGACGGCAGAGGGGGGCGAAGAGGGGGGGGGGTATCTGTACAGGAAAATAAAATCATCTTAAATGTTAAAATAATAATAAAAAAAAACTTCAAATAAGTGGTAGACGGATCAAGCTGTGCTCCTCTGTCTGCACTCCACTGACTGCACTCCACTTACTGCGCTCCTCTGACTGCGCTTCTCTGTCTGCGCTTCTCTGTCTGCACTCCCCTGACTGCCATCCTCTGTTCTCCTCTGTCTGCACTCCTCTGACTGCACTTCTCTGACTCTGCTCCTTTGACTGCGCTCCTCTGACTGCACTCCTCTGTCTGCACTTCTCTGTCTGTTCTCCTCTGTCTGCACTCCTTTGACTGCACTTCTCTGACTCTGCTCCTCTGACTGCGCTCCTCTGTCTGTGCTCCTCTGTCTGCACTTCTCTGTCTGTTCTCCTCTGTCTGTTCTCCTCTGTCTGCACTCCTTTGACTGCACTTCTCTGACTCTGCTCCTCTGACTGCGCTCCTCTGTCTGTGCTCCTCTGTCTGCGCTCCTCTGTCTGCACTTCTCTGACTGCACTCCTCTGACTGCGCTCCTCTGTCTGCACTCCTCTGTCTGCGCTCCTCTCACTGCACTCCTCTGTCTGCGCTCCTCTGTCTGCACTTCTCTGACTGCGCTCCTCTGTCTGCACTTCTCTGTCTGCACTCCGCTGACTGCGCTCCTCTGTTTGCACTCCTCTGTCTGCACTCCTCTGTCTGCGCTTTTCTGACTGCGCTCCTCTGTCTGCGCTCCTCTGAGTGCGCTTCTCTGTCTGCACTCCTCTGTCTGCACTCCTCTGACTGTGGTCCTCTAACTGTGCTCCTCCTTTTGCGCTCCTTCATCTGTACTTCTCTGGATTTGCTCCTCTGACTTTGCTCCTCTGACTGCGCTACTCTTTTTATTAGTCCTGACTGGAGCTTTTATTAGTCCTGATAATCTGCTAATTTATTTGAGATATAAGCAGAAGCATTATTAGCATTATAACACCAGCAGAAGCATTAATAGAGCACATGTAGCACTCTGGACATGTCTGGTCAATTAATCATTACAAATAAACTCATTACAAATAAACAAAAAATAGTCATATTTTTTATTTTATTTTATTAACCCCACTGTAAAAGTATGTAATCATCAAGATGAAGATGTATGATCAACAAGCCATCAAACAAATCTAATCTGCTTGTATTTTTGGTATAAAGTCACCCAACAGTGAAAGACTGGCAAATAACTAATTAGGCTTATTTTTAAAAGTTAAACCATTTGTATTGTGTTGTATCTTTTTGTTTAAGTTGACCAGTTGTTTGTTTTCAGTTAGTTTAGAGCTTTAAATTATATTTTATTTGGAATTTGGCAGAAATGTTGACAGTAGTTTATAGAATAAAACAAAAATGTTTGTTTAACTGTACAATGTCTCCAGCAAATCTAAGCAGATGTTACTGCCCATGACACAATACTCACTTAGCCTTCCCCCTTAGCCTGATAGAAACCAAATCTCTGCTGAAAAAAGGAAGAAACGAGTTGTTCAGAATCTGCTTCTCGCCTGTTCAACAAGGCAGATGTTTCATCTCCTCAGGGGAAATATTAAAAAGTAAACTGTGTTTGCCATTTAGGATGAGTAGGAACATGGTTCAGTCTGCACATAGCTGCTCTGTTACTGCTCAATTAGAGCTTCAACCTCAAAGAGCCTTGTTCCCCTTTTCCTTTACAAATAACAACACACTGATGCTTCTTCATCATTATCATCACCAGCATTATCATCTTCTCCTTCATCATCAGCATCACCATCCTCATAATCAGCATTGCCATCATAATCATCACTTTTATCAGCATTAACTTCATTACCTTCAACATTCTCACCTTCTTCATCATTATCAATATCACCATCAACATCATCATCATCATCAATATCATCTGCATCAATAACATCATCATCTTCTCTTTTGTCATGTACATCATGACCTTCATCATATTGTCATCATCATTGTCACCATCATCACCTTCATGACCTTCACCATCACCAACATCCTCACCTTCATCATCTTAATCATTGTCATCATCATCTACTTCTTATTCCTCCTCATCATCATCATCATCATCTTCATTCTCTTCTTCTTCTTTGTCATCATCATCATCGTCAGCATCCTCACTTTCATCATCACCAACATCCCCACCTTTATCATCTTAATCATCATCATCATCTACTTTTTATTCCTCTTCACCATCATCTTCATATTTTTTGTCTTCTTTGTCATCATCATCATCATCATCATCATATTATTATTATTATTATTATTATTATTATTATTATTATTATTGCCATTGTTGTTGTTGTTATCTCGGGGTCCAGTTTCATTTGACTGTGTTTGATGACATGGTCTTGCACATTAAGCTGTTCTGACATCAGTAGCTTATAGACTGATTATAATGTAGACTATAATGAAGCATGTGTTTAGAGATGTGAATTATAAACACTCCTAAGTGGCTGCCCTGTAATGAAGTGGAGATCATGCTAACTTGGCTCATTTCTTTGGTCTGTACTGAGGCATCTCCTGACAGGTGGTGCTGGACTGAAAGCCTTTCTGAGGCCAATTTAAAACACACACATGGTGCTTGGTCGCCCTCTAGCGGTGAGATACAAGTGCAGAATAGTAATAATGCTATGAAAAATATAAAATATACCTTTAAAAATATCAGCTACCATAATAAAACATGAACTATTCAATTACAGCTTTATACAATGAAATACATTTGTGTCTGTATAATAATATAATACATTATTTTTGTACATGATTAATAAACAATGATGCACTTACTTAGTGCAACAGTGATGCACTAAGTAAATATCTTGTAGCTGTACTGTTAATATATTATTTACATTAAATAAAATCTAGTCCAAGTCTTAATCTCAAACCAAAATCTCATAAAAAAAACAACCCTGACCCTAATATTATACCTAACTTTAATCACAATCTGAAACCTTATCCTAATCCTCACTATGGCCTCTAAACTAAACCTAACTTTAATTTAAATACAAAGCCGAATTCTAACCCTCATTCTGGCCCTAATCCTAACCGTAACCTCAGCAGTGTGTTGAGGATGCTGAGATGATCTGTATTAAACTTGGTACCTTGACCTAATCCTAATCCTAATCTTAATCTCAGCCAATAAGTGCAGAAGATGACTGTAGTAAACAGTCTGTGTATATAAGTACATTTGCCTGGCCTAGACTTGTTTAAACTGGAAATCACTCAACACTGCCCATAAAACAAGCTCAATAATGTAGGATATACAGTGTTACATTATTATCATAAACTCAGTTTGTGGCTCCTTGTGATGAATAGACAGAGCCAATCTGGCTCAGAGTATTGGGTTTCTTAGACATTTATTGATTTTTAACTATATTATCCTTTTAGTTCCAACTAAAGAATCAAATATCAGACAGCCAGTGTGCCTGAATGCATTGATTAAAATTGTGTAAATATAAACACACACACACACACACACACACACACACACACACACACACACATATATATATATATATATATAGTTCTGTGTAATTGGGTCCATTACACTGTTGTCAGTGTCACTCCATATAAAACATGAAATTAGGTTAATGAAAATTATTACAAAAGTGTGTTAAGACAGAGTGCGGAGCCCATCCAGGCCCCTGGAGGACCACTATCCAGCACGTTTGGTGTTTTCCTGCAGAGCTGAATCAGGTGTGTTTTACCAGGAAACTCACCAAACTGTGCAGGATTCATGCTGACTAGGGCTAGATTTGGCTGGACTCTGATGGTTTAAAAAATTCCACTACACAGTAAATATGTCAGTGTTAAATCAACACGATTAGAGTTAAATTAACACTGACGGTGTCAAAATGTAACACTCTCAGTGTTAATTTAACTCTAATAGTGTTGATTTAACACTGGCAGATTTACTGTGTAATTTTATTTTAAGTAAAACTATGATTTTATAAAGTCTGTGCTTTAGAAAGTGATCAAGAAGTCTGTAGTAGTAGTCTGTATCCTACTTTTAAATGTGTCATAGCATAAAACATAAAGTCTATAAAACGAGTACTGTAAACATCCATGTGCTGCGGGGCCATTTGGATGGTAATGCCCAGTCAATTACATTTCTTTCAAGATCATTAAGCACAAATCTGGCTTGTCTTTTAACAAGGCAACCCCATGTATTTAATGAGGGTCAGAAAAGGGTAGAGCTGTTTTAATGGATTTTTTTCTTTCCCTGGCACATCACCATTGAGCAAGTGGTAGAGACCAGACTTCTCCATAAGATCTACCTTTCTGCAGATTTCATACATGTACTACTGCTCGAATATCTTTACTATTTTTCCAGAATAAAATTATTTGTGCTGCTCGACATACTCAGTCTTCTATGGTAGAAGGGTGAGGAAGGACAGTGTCACCGCTTTTTAACTCAGTTTTGGTATCTCCCACAAGTTGGTGAGACTTTACTACAGCTCTTTAATCTCCACCAGAAGATCAGGACATATTTTACACAAAACATCATGGGTCTAATATAATGGATACACAGGAACAGAAGATATTACCCTATAAACAACCTCAATAAACACTAGTAATCTAGTAATCACTAGTAATCACTAGAATAGTAGATATTAGTCTATTAACAACCTTGATAAACACTATTAATCACTAATATGAGATATTAGTCAATAAATTATCTAAAAACACTATTGCTCACTAGAATAGGAGAAGCATATAAACAAATAGGAGAATCTATAAACAATCCAATTAAACACTACTAATCACTAGAATGGGAGGTATGAGTTCATGAACAACCTCAATAAGCACTATTAATGACTAGACTAGGAGATTTTAGTCCATAAATAACCTAAACATTATTAAACACCATAATAGGAGATATTAGTCTATATACAACTTCAATAGTCAACGCCACCCTAAAAAAGTGACAAAACATCTACAAAAAATAGAAATTAATATTTTGAATTTTACAAATGTTGGATGACCTCAAACTTTTGAGCGGTACTGTAAGTATTTTGGAACGACTCTGTATGCAATGACAAGCAAATCTAGTCCTCGTGCAGCAGCCCACAGCATAATGCAGTCGTGATGAATTACAGAGAGGTGCAATTGAGATCGAGATTTATTTCATGATTCATTGAATTGCATTAATCCAGTGAGTTGACATGCATAAAATGTTGTTTTCCCGGCGACGACGAAACAACAGCGCATCAAATAATGTCAGCGAGCAGCTCTGAATGCTTAATGGGACTGCGTGAGAAGTAAAGGTATGAAAGTGAAGGCTTTTCTATGATAAGAGACTAAGAAGTTGGCTCGTCATGGCTCACTTTCTTTATGATGGAAGTATTGTGAGTCTTTGTATGCTGTAGTGATGTAGTTCAGTGCTGTCAGTTGTGCTGTGTTAGGTTAATTTGCTAATTGATTTTAGATGGTTTGCTGTTTCTGTGCCCCCCCCCCCAGCAAACTTAACCCCCCAACAATGTTTGCATGCTTCCAGCCGCGGTACCTCCTGAGCGTTTAATTGAAAGTGGGTTCATTCGGTAACATGGCGGCACACTCAGACAGACACTAACTGCTGTAGGATTGTGTGCAGATCAGGCATTTTCTGCACCGATAAAAACTTTGATTGTGTGTCAGGCTCACATAAGAAGAGAGATCCTCCATGCTAAATGAGATCCTCCACGCTTGGCTAATGATACTTAATGAATTATTCAGAAAAGTAAATTATTATTCGGGCAAAAAAAAAAAAAACAGAGAGAAAAGAAATAGGACGCCAGGCAGGAGGCAAACAATTTGATAGGGTTGTAACACCCGTAACAGTTCAACAGCCAAAGGAACAAAAGTACCACGCTGGAAAATTAAACTAATGATTAAAAAATGTGCATTAATTTTGCATTTGAGGGGACGGAGAAAATGCCAGACACATTTGAAAGGTTAATCTTTAATTCAGCTCCTAATAAACACAGTTGTGGCAAAGAAGACGAGAAAAATTAATTGTGTGCTCTTTTACTGGACAAAGTGAATCTGAGAAATTAATGATAGTCTATTTCTACAACTAAACAAATTTCATTTCTAAGCAGAACTCAAACTGGAATGCTGGACGTGCACCTTTTGGATGGGTTATTGTGTCGCTGAATGTGAATGTTATTACAATATAATAGGAGATATTAGTACATAAACAAGCTCAATAAACACTACTAATCACTGGAATATGAGATATTGGTCTATAAACAACCCAAATAAACACTATTAAACACTAAAATAAAATATATCAGTCCATAAACATCCTCAATAAACATCAGAATAGGAAATATTAGTTCATAAGCAACCTCAATAAACACTGTTAATCACTAGAATATGAGATATTAGTCTATAAGCAACCTCAATAAACATTATTAGTCTCTAGAATAGGAGTTATTAATCCATAAGAAAGCTCAATAAACAATATTAATTACTAGAATAGACAATATCAGTCTATAAACAACCAATAAGCCAATAAGCACTATTAAACACTAGAATGTGAGATATTAGTCTATAAACAGCCTCAATAAACACTATTAATCACTAGAATATGAGATTGGACAGGATTACTGAAAGTCTTGGCCTTGATTCAGACTCGATATATCCCAGTCTCAGTCTTTATTTGGACTGGATTACTGAAATCTTGGTCTTGTCTCAGACTCAATGTGTCCCAGTCTGTGTTGATTCAGACTTGTCTACTGACAGTCCTGGTCTTGACTTGGACTAAGGTGTCTTGTCTTGATCTTGACTCAAACTGGACATCTTAAAGTCTTGATCTTGACTCAGACTATGTATCCTGCTCTTGATCTTGACTCAGATTTGATGTGTCCTCATCTTGGTCTTGGCTCGGACCTGTCTCTAGCAGTCTTCACAACACAACCCTAAACTTATCTAAGCTTATCTGATAAGATGCCACGACAAAAGCTCTAAATCATTCACACAGTGATGGGAAAAGTGACTGATGTGCGACTCTGCAGCAGTGCCCCAACCCCATACACCCCCCTCCTCATGTCACACACAAGCTTGATGAACACATGCTAATATTCACAACTCATCAGCCCTCAGAGCTGGCTAATCTCACTGAGCCTGTCCCCAGAGTCACAGCTGACCGCTTTTGTCCCGCTGCTTATGTAAATTTGCCAATTCAGAATGACCGCAGATTACATTGACATAGTCTCCATATGATCTCCTGATAAGAATACACCTCTGGGGACAACCTGTTAAGCCTGCTACAGCTAAATTCACAGCAGATAAGGCTCCGCCCCAATTAAACTCCACCCCCAAATTCCTCTAGCCTGTTATTTTAACATCCAGAGTACAATCCTTAGCACACACCTACAAGTTAAATTATAATCTTAGCTACTGTTCATTCTCTGAGTACACAGAGGAGCCGTCTAGACAAGCTCACCAGCGCCCCTTACTTGAATATCATGATAGTCTATTTTTGTTCATAATTTAAGCTCAAAAAGTAAACTGTCATATACTTTATATTAATTATACATAAGTCTTTTGTTGTTTAAATTTTGATCAGTATGACATACAGCTCATAAAAATCAGAAATCCAGAATCTCAGATTATTATAACATTTAATTTGGAGTAAATTACTGTTCAAACAGTATCAAAACAGAAAAGGCTTGAAATGTCACTTTATGTGTAATGAATAAAAATATATCACAGTTTAACTTTTTGAATAAAATTATGAATAAAAATAAACAATTTACAATATTGTAATTTTTTTTGTTGCTTGTTTCCATTAAGGTGGAAGAGTCTAATGGCTGCAGACAGAATAAAACACTGCCATCTAGTGACAGATGTTTAAACGCAAAATGAAGCACCATCTGCCAACATTTTTTTGACATGTTAATTACAAACCGGATTCCAAAATAGTTGGGACACTAAACAAAATGTGAATAAAAACTGAATGCATTGATGTGGAGGTGCCAACATCTAATATTTTATTCAGAATAGAACACAAATCACAGATCAAAAGTTTAAACTGA
>BRDA01026831.1:2474-16630 GCA_036984385.1 Crenuchus spilurus | reverse complement strand
AACTGATTCACAGTCAGTGTTGCTTCCTAACTGGACAGGTTGGTTTCACAGAAGTGTGGTTGACTTGCAGTTACATTGTTGTTTAAGTGTTCCCTTCATTTTTTTGAGCAGTGTATTTATACATTCAGTAAACACTGTCACATGACATCAGTGACATCTTTATTCATCAAGTTCTGAGTGGACAAGGAATGTCTCTTGGTGTGGATGTAAACATGAATAACGTATTATATATAAGCAATAAAGAAACAAAACGGCAAGTAATAGTATGTATAATATGAGAAGTACTGATAACAAAAGGTGTGTGTGTATATATAAAATGTGTGTGTGCCCGAAGCAGTGGGCAGTCCTATCCACGCCACCCAGGGAGCATTTTAAGGTTATGTGCCTTGCTCAAGGGCACTTCAGTCATGACCTGTCACAAGACCAGATCCCTAACCACCAGACCATGGCTGCCCCCCCCCCCCCATGATGTTCTGGTATGTGCAGTGATTCAGTGTATATGATAAAATGCATATGCAGCAGTTTAAATTCTAAGTGTGTGAGAAGCCCATGTACACTACTTTTATATATATTTAATCCAGCACCTGACTGTTATAGTTATTCATCATTTAATTGAAGTAGTTAATGATGTATATACTACTGTATATGGGTGTTCTCATTATTTTGAGGCATGATAATAAATAATGAGATTACATCTGAACGTGATGACAAAATAATGACTTATTATTTAAAAATAACGATTTATAATTCCCACTTAATAATGAACAAAAACATTCAGTGCTGGCTTTTATATCTGTTCATGTGGTGTCATTGGGCTTCTATTTTAATATACTACACTGACCAGTTTGGCTCAGATACAGTTATAAGTTAGGACGTCCTGATGCAAAATAGTTATTTTATTTAAAAGAGCACACATGTTAAACAGTAGAGAATCTGAAACACCCACTGCATCTTAATATAAAGCTCATACAGTGGTAACCCTACTTACGAGCATCCCTACTAACGAGTATTCCAGGTAACGAGTCGAGATCTCTGAATATTTTTGTTCCAGGTAACAAGTAAAATTCCAAGTAACGAGTAGCCTAAATTAGTTCAAGTATGCCAACCGCTAGAGGTGCGGCGGTCGTAGCATCCCCTAGATGCTAGCGTAGAAGAAGAGGTCAGTCATTACCTTTGACTGCTGTCCAGTGAAAGTGAAAGTGCTAGTGAAAGTGACGCTAAAAAACAAAAGGTAGTGAACAAGAAAGTTAGATACATTTTACTTTTACTTTTCATATGATAAGTGTAACCATGCCATACACGTACGCCCATCCTCCTGTCCTCCTTAGCCGCCAGCCTACACGAGCGCCGTCGTCGTCTCGTTTATGTTTTAAAAAACCCATATAAACACATTCATTCATTCATTATCACACCCGCTTAATCCTTATTAGTCCCCTACCCCCTCACTGGGCGCAGGGCAGGGCATTACACTATTCAACTAAGCCCAGGACAGGGCGCCAGTACATCGCTGGGTGAACACACATGCACACACATACACATTTTTTTAAGAGTAGCCAATTCACCTGACCTCCATGTTTTTGGACTGTGGGAGGAAACTGGAGACCCCGGAGGAAACCCACGCAGACACGGGGAGAACATGGAAACTCCACTCAGATGTGGACTCGAACCCAAGACCCCAGCGCTGAGAGGGGAACGTGCTAACCACTAAGCCACCGTGCCGCCCTAAACACATTATTTAGCATATTAAAGTATACTGTATATTGGCCAGCTGACACGGATTAATCAGTTTTACATGTATTCTTATGGGGAAAATGCAGTCACAAAGAAAATCCTGGATGCAGTCACAAAGAAATTAAATCATTTCCCCCCAAAAAAGGACACGTCACTGCCTTTCTGCCTCAGTTGGTCTTCGTTGCTGCCTTGTGTTGTCCACACATGAATAACTACAGCTGTACTATTTTAGTCCTCATGCCATTCTCTCAGTGCTCTAAGGGAGGGTGAGGACCTAAGGGGGTGGCCTGAAATTCAACTGGTCCACTGGCCGTCCTCAAACCTTCCACCTGAAATTATACTGCAGTTACATTCAGGCACAATGTGTCCAAAAGTTTGTGGACACCTCTTTTAATCAAAGCATTCAACTGCTTCATGTTGCACCCAATGTCAGGTTGTATAGAGCGCTTTATGATGGACATTGGATTGGAGTTTTTTGGTGACCTGGCAACCCTGCTGTAGCTTATAGCACCAGGTTCTGCTCCCCACTGTGCATGCAAATTCACCCTTTAGTAAGTAATTCTGCAAAGTGCGATAAAACGCAAATTATTTCTTTTTAACACAAGGAACCGACTGGTTTACACACTTAAACATAATTTTATTAAAATGTTTGCATTTTACCCTGCCTTACAAGGTTTTCATCTTTCACCACCAATCAACATCTCTGACTCGGTGCGAGTCTTTTTTTATTTTATATATATATATATATATATATATATATATATATAGCCAAATTTCTCCCCTTCCCAATGTGGCAGTAGCCAATTGGCCCATCCCATCCACTAGGGGGCTCTCCCCATCACTTTTGCACTGTCGCTTACTCTAAGAAAGTGAAGACAAGCACAAGCCTCCTCCGCTGCGTGTGATACGGCCACCGCCTCTTTTCAAACTACCGCTTGATACACCGTCACTGGGGAGCCAACACGCTTGGAGGAAAGCGCAGGATTCCCAGCTCCGAATGGACCAATCAGTAGATGCCTGAGCCAGCGGACATGGCAATGTGAAAGTGATATGGAGAGAGAGGGATTCGAACTCGCGATCCTCTGGTCATAGTGTCAGCATCTTAGCCTGCTGAGCCACTCAAGGCCAACTCATTGCAAGTCTTAAAGGTAAAGTCTCAAAAAATATATCCGCAAATGACGTGAATATACTGCGCATGCGTAGTCCAAATCGGGTTTCCTGTTCAAATGAGGTAGTGACACAAAAGTCTTCTTTGGACAGTAGAGACAGTTGATGAATGAACAGGTGTCCCAATACTTTTTTTCTATATAGTGTAGGTTTAGGGTTGTCCTGTTAGGTGCCTGACTGTAACTGCTGCAGCATTTAAGATAGAACAGGGAATTCCAGTGGGAAGCTATCCTCAGCTTCATGGTAGGAGGATATTATGAGCTAAACATTAACCAAACCAGTCTGTGACCTCAGCAGTGTGACCTACTGCACTATTTGAACTACATCACCTGCCTTTTGTTAGTGTTCATTAGTGTAATGTGAGTGTGAGCCAGCTAAGAGAACATGTTGGCATGAACACAGTGTTCTCTTCACTGAACACAGTGTTCTCTTCTGTATGTCCTGCTTAGCATATTAAGTGAAGTGAAGGAAAATCCAGGCTTATACAGTGTTTCACTGTGGACTTAGGACAGACCTGATCTGAGCTCCATTAGGTGCTCAGGTCCTGATGTGGTCTGGAAGTGTTTTCATTTATACAAGTTTAATGAAGATGCATCAGGCCTGATGTGATATAGGTCTTTAATGTGATCGTATAGATTTTTTACACGACTCTTCACAATCCAGGCATCCAGTAGCGCTCTAGAAACAACTCATTCTAGATAATTCTGTATTATACGCAGATAATCTGTTCATATCTAACCTCATATTCACTTCAACTCCTCACTACATAACATATTGTATGTGTTATTATATATATATACATACATACATACATACACTAGAGCATCTCAGAACTTTAGAATATAATGTAATTGTTCATAACAAAAAATTAAAGATAAACAGTCTTATTTTATATTCTTATATTCAGTACACATAAAATGACATTTTTTGTCTTTTTTGTTGTTTTAATGTTGTTCAGTATGACTTATAGTTCATTAAAATCAGGAATCCAGAATCTCAGATTATTAGAATATTTAATTTGTTAATTACTTATGAATTACAATTCGAACTGTATCAACATTAAAACAAAAAGCTGAAATATGTCACTTTATATGTCATAAATACAGTGGTAACCCTACTTACGAGCATCCCTACTAACGAGTATTCCAGGTAACGAGTCGAGATCTCGGAATATTTTTGTTCCAGGTAACGAGTAAAATTCCAAGTAACGAGTAGCGTAAATTAGTTCAAGTATGCCAACCGCTAGGTGCGCGGCGGTCGTAGCATCCCCTAGATGCTAGCGTAGAAGAAGAGGTCAGTCATTACCTTTGACCGCTGTCCAGTGAAAGTGCTAGTGAAAGTGACGCAAAGAAAGCAAAAGGTAGTGAACAAGAAAGTTAGATACATTTTACTTTTACTTTTCATATGATAAGTGTAATCATGCCATACACGTACGCCCATCCTCCTGTCCTCCTTAGCCACCAGCCTACACTAGCGTCGTCGTCATCATATTTATGTTTTAAAAAACCCATATAAACATATTATTTAGTATATTAAAGTATACTGTATATTGGCCGGCTGACACGGATTAATCAGTTTTACATGTATTCTTATGGGGAAAATGCATCCAGCTAATGAGCATTCCATCTAACGAGCTCGGCTCCTGCACGGATTAAACTCGTAAGTAGGGTTACCACTGTATAACATTTTCTTTTTGAATTAAATTATGAACACCATTGACCTTTTTCAAAAATGTCCTTTTAATTTTTGGAGATACACTATTATTATATTATACTATTATTATTATTATTATTATTATTTATTATTAATGTGTAGTACTTACTGAAGATTGTCAGTAAAATGAATTACTAAGTAGTAAATCAGTAGTTTAAAGGCTAAGCACCAGTTAATATTAAATAGTCAAACACAAATACAGCGTAAATCGAGTTCCTAACTTGTGATTAGCGATGGTTAGAACATTTTTCCCATAAATTCAGGGTATATGACTTAAAAGACTTTTATTTGACCATGCCACAATATGGGCATGTAAAGAAGGTATTAACGAGAGGTATTCAAGGGCTTCCGTGATTATGGAAGTAAACAGTGTAAGTTAGGGTGATCAGACATCCTCTTTTACCCGGACATGTCCTCTTTTTGAGACTTAAAAAACATATCCGGGTGGAATTTCACATACGTCCGGGATTTTGTTTTACTCGAGAAGCGTTTCGTTCACAAAATAGTCTCGGCCTCCCCCTATTCCGTTTGGTTTGCTTGAGTGAGATGTTACTATATTAAATGGAGACCCAGCTGAAATACAAGCTGGTTTCCCTTTAGGCTGCCGCAAGCTCATCGATTGGCTCTGCCGTTTCTTGCTAACGTGATTGGCCGTTGCTGCTGTCACTCCCTCAAATGGAGTCTGGACTGCAATTTGGCCGGCAGTCCATTAACGTGTTGAGCGTTTGTCTTGCCTGAGTCACATCAGCTAGACGTATTTTAATATCAACGGTTACATATTAAAATTCATTAATATTTACATTTGAGTGTGTGTCTGTGTGCGTGTGTCTACCAGTCTGTGATAAGCCATCTATTTACATGCCTCTAAGTGTAACTTTTATCAAAATAATTCAGAATTTCTGCTTATTTTTACTCAAAAATGAGGTATAATTCTGTGTAAATAAGATCTATTGACCATACAGTCCAAACATAAGTGTAACACTGGTGATAATGAGCTGAAGTGAAGTTGACTGAAAAGATTTGGGAGATAATTTTATGCTACATGCTTTCAACAGTTTATTATTTATAAATAATATGTAATAATGTATTCATATTTATTAATGATTAATTAATTTTTATTATTTTATTATTCATAATAATGTTTAATAGTTATTAGTATATTATTTATAGTAACTTGTAATTATTAATAAAGTATAAATAATAATTTGTCAATATTTATTAATAATAATAAAATTTGTGTTCAAGCACCAAAAAAAAAAAATATATATATATATATTTGAACATGTAATACATCATACGACTCCCCACCCCCAAGCTGTCCTCTCTTTTATCACCTCAGATCTGGTCGTCCTAGGTAAGCGCAATTACTTTGCCCACTTTAGCTGGCATTAGCTTGCTAGCTGCTAATATAGCTAATTACAAATCGTGCTCGGAGCCATTCGGCCCTGCAGTGGAAAAGCAGATTTGCAAAGCTTGGTGGCTACTAGGCTAAAACTACTTCAGGTAGTTGAATTACAGAGATTTATAGACTATCTTATGAATATGAAATCCATTTTCACATTTACAATCTAGAACTACATTGTACTAGCTAATAATTGTCTTGAATAGCTCACTGCAAAGTTCTAATATCTGTTATTTACCTAGCTAACCTAGGTTAGCTTAGCTTGCTAACTAACTAGGAAAGCTAGCTACCTGGCTAGGTCACCTAGATACTGTTCACGTTATGCTTTTGACTAAAATGTCAGGAACAAATAATATTGTTGTCTATTTTGTTACATTACAGGCTGTTTTGAGAACTAATTGTTTTCCACCAGTGATGTAACTTTCTGGAATTTGCGTAGCAAAACTATCAAATAGCTTAAATTAATTGATTTTAGAGTAAATTAAATATATGATTGTCATTTTTAATTAACTTTTACATGTTTAGAAGCTAAAATAATGTCAAATCTTCAAGGATGTCACTTAGGTAGTGCTTAGACTTTAAGAATTAAATGTATGGTCAGTCTGCTGTGTTTTGCTTTTTTTTTTTTTTTTTTTTTTTAAAAATCTTTGATTTTTTGTTATTTATAATTTTTTTGAATGTTCACTACTGGCATTTGTATCACTTTTACATGTCTATTAGGACCACAATTATTTTTCGTACTGTGCCTTTAAGATGGGTATGTTAATGATCTCTCTTGTAATTGGCTGCTCTGTGTTGTTTCTCATTTGAATTAAAAACCAGTTTGAGCTGAAACACTCTTCATAACTTCAGCTTGAATTTGATTCGATGTGAGGATGGGGGAAGGAATGGTACATTTTAAAACAGTGTTTACCTAGAACATGAATCTCTCTGGTGTAAAGAAAAGTGAAGAAAATTGATTTTTGGACCCTTTAAACCAAATAAACAAAGATAATAATATAAAAAACAGTAGAAATCCCAAATATGGGTCCAAGCAGGAGCCGTGTAGCATGCGAGCAGTCCAAAAATAGTTACTGTATCTGAAATATTCCCTTTTTTACAGAGTTGGGGCGCAGCAGAGCATTGAGAGCCAAGACTGCTGAGCTTTACATAATGAATGAATGTAAACTAGCTGTCATGCTGAAATTGCACTTCTGCATTTACCAAACACACAGCACAGACTGGGCAGAGGCACGATGATGTAAAACACAAAAGCAAACTGGTACTGTAAGCTTACAGGGGTGTGTGTGTGTGTGTTCTCCTGTTCTTACAGGTTTTTGGGTGTGTATAAGCCATAACATTAACAACACATCCTTGTATCGAAATCATAGTTCATTTTAGCTCCACTGAGCACTTTGAGTCCCACAGATCAGGTGGATCATTCTCAGTGACACTGATGTGGTGGTGGTGTTTTAGAGCTGCTGGAGATGTTAAACACTGTGTCCACTCACTGTCTTCTATTATACACACCTACCTTGTTGGTCCACCTTGTAGATGTAAAGTCAGAGACAGCAGTTCACTGTTGGCTAGTTAGTGCACTATTTTCTGACACCGAGGAGCTTTGACACACCACCACCACATCAGTGTCACTGACAATGATCCACCTGCACTGTGGTGGTCCTCTGGGGGTCCTAACCATTGAAGAACAAGGTGAAAGGAATGATGATTAACATAACACAACTAAAGCTGAGTGCACACACACACACACACACACACACACACACACACACACACACTGTCCATGAAAAGAGACCTCTTCAGCTTCAGTGTCACACCCCCACATGGGCCTCGCCCCATCTCCTTGTGTTTGGAGTCCATTTTTTCTCCACATGTCCGTCTGACGCCATGTCTCCACCTCCCTGTGATGTCACGTCATTGTTCAGGTCTGTTCCCTCGTTTGTGTCCAATCACTTCCTCTATAATAGCCTCCTATTTGTGTCATTGTATGTAGCAGCGTTATGTCCACATGTGTCTAGTGTTTAGTTGTACTAATAAAAGTGTTTGAAATCTACTTTTGTCTCCACCTCTCCATCCACGAGGCATCACATTCAGCATGTTCTCAAGCATTACAGCCCGTCAGACATCACCGCCTCTGTATTTGGACCTTGTAATGATTCTTATAGCAAAGTTGTTTTTATCCAAATTTTCACAAAATATAAAACATAATAACAGTATGTTAAATTATAGTAATGTCTTCTAGCTGAAGAAACATCTTAAAATGACTTTCATCCAGTTTCCTCATTCCACAGGTATAGTTAATCAGCCCAGACATGTTTGATCTTCAGGTTTACACTGGAGCTACAAGGCAGTAATAATCTCTGACCTTAAACACTCATTATTGTATTATTATACAGTATTAGGCCCGTATGAAAGGCTTATGTGTGCTTTTAAGAATTACGCAAACTTTTAAAGCTGAGCAATTATATATGAATACTCATATGTTCTCCTGAGGGTGAGTCTCCTCTCCAGTCGGATGTTTAAACTGCTGTCCTGGTATAAAGAGGCATGTGTTGGCATGTTAGAGTTGATTTATCTACTGTTACAGGCAGACTCACCTGAGAAACGGCTTCACTTGTATTACAGGAAGAGTGGGAGAGAGATAATAACAGTATTTATTGTAGTTGTAATTAGAAGATGCAACTGTATGCACACCAACCAACTGACGGTGGCAGATATGAATATACATGTAAACAGTTTAATTATGTAAAATTCGTAAAATTGTTGTCCTGTTTGTAGAAACACCGAGAGCTCAAAGCCTTTGGGTTGGACTTCAAGTGCAGATAGAGGAGGTGGCAAAAATAATGATAAGAGGGAGTAAAAACAAATAGTGCTGCAACCAGGTTTTGAACTGGCACTGCGGGATCAAAAAAAGCAGTGCACAACATGCTGCACTACTGTGGTTAGGAAAATTAGGTAAAGCCTTCAACAATATAAACCAGAGAGAGGACATAAGGTTCGCTGTGCCACATGCAGCAGACAAGGGCATGTGGGGTTTAAGGGCAGCCTGCCAAACTAAATCTGCTCCCAGGGAGGCCTAAACCCTACAGGCCTTACAATTACAGGGAATCACAGAAGCAGATGAAGTTGTGGGGTCTTGAAAAGCCAAATTCACACTGTACAAGCTAAAAATTGGACACTAAAGTACTGGTAACTTCAATATGGGGCCAATATCAGTAATTTCATTTTTTCATTTATTGGCTGTTGATATATTGTACATCCTTACCTATTACATAATGTTGATACTCCCCTTTTGTTTCTCAAAGAAATGAGCTTGATGAGGTGTATATTTGCTGATACTGATGTCTGATCACTCGTACAGTGTTTTGTATTTTTATTTTTATTTTTTGCATAATTTGAACATGCCATTACCCACCCCTTGAACCAAGGGAGTCAGTTTGGTTGACTTGAGGATCTTATGCGTTCAGTCAAAGGCTTTATTTTGTTTTTCTTTGCATGGAGTAATGGACTAAATAAATACATATTTAAAAGAAAGTCAGACAAGGTAATGATGAGTAACTATGTTTTAGTTACAGCCACTTATATCAGTATAACTAAAAAACACTCATTTATTTCAATTCTCACCCACTTTATTGTTAAATCACTTCATCTATTTAGTGTTTAACAGTCTTTTACTAGGTGCACAGTTGTGTCCCTACACCTGATTGGTGAGCATAGTGCTACAGCTGTGCCCCTCTAAATTCTGTGGTAGTAATTAATAAAACAATCCCTGATTTAGGGCAACAAAACCCTGAATCACTTGATCTTTTTGAAGATTCAACACTTTGTTCCCTGCCTGCCTGCCTGTTCATGATTGTGTAGAATCATGAAAACCATCTCAACCATCATCTAAACTGCCAGAGAAAACGTAGAAATTATAAGATTAATATTAGGGCTGCAGCTAACGATTATTTTAGTAATCGATTATTCTATCGATTATTCTTGCGATTAATCAAGTAATCGGGAAAAAATAAATGAAAGAAATCAGGTTCTGCAATCACTACTTAAGCTTATTTTAAAAGTAATAGAAATACACAAAAAATAACTTTAAAACTTTTTAATTAAACATTTTATTGCTTAAAATACAATAACAGCCTCCATTTCAGGTTCAAGTTTAAAACTCTTGCTTTTTTCAAAATCAAAACAGAAGAGAAAAAAATTTTTAGAAATCATATTAAAGGTAAAAAGCAAACATAAATTAAGGCACAATACAGTAAACATTGCCTTTTTATATATTCTACTTTGAATTTTAAGTCTGTGTGACAAAACTCTTGCTTTTTTAAAGTGCAAAAACATAGAAATAGAATAAAATCACATTGATTTAAAGGTAAAAAGCAAACATAAATTAAGAATAATAAACAATTTCAAGTCTGATGTATAACAACATCCACTTCTAGGTTTTCTACATGTTGAATGAAATATTTTCTTTTTTACAAAGCCAACATATACTGAACATTATTCTTACAAACAATATCAATACAACATATAACAATTGAGGAAAGTGCTAAGTGCTCAACATGCTAAGGACTGAGGCTTGCCTTGCGCTTTGATGCAATGTTTCCTGCTGCTGAAAACAGGCGCTCTGATGGCGTGGATGTAGCTGAAATACACAGCAGAGACTTTGCCAGTTCTGCCAGTGTTGGATAGCGCGCTGCGTTATTTTCCTATTGTCGTTTTCTTCTCGCAGGTTGTCGCTCTGTTCCCTCGTCACTTCAATAATCCCGCTTCTCAGCTAAAAAATCTCTGCGCCTCCTCCTTCCTGTGCGTGGGTGACGTAAGCGTGGTGTGCCACATTAAAAGTCGTCTGTGCGAAATACCGTGCGCGGAGTTTTAAAATTAAATAAATGATTACTCGAGGCACAGAACTCGAGGCATCATTTTTTGTAATCGAGTAACTCGAATTACTCGAGTAATCATTCCACCCCTAATTAATATACACATCCTCAGCGAGACTGGCTGAGAAGGAGAGGGTACAGCAGGATCCACAAAACGAGACTTTCTTAACCAAAACAAAGTCAAAAACAGACTGTGGCTGTGGCAAGACATAACAAGGTTGACGTGCACTCTCAGGGTAGACATATGATGACTGACAACGACTTACACACTGGGAAGGCTTTTGTAGAGAGCGTAATCTAAAAATAAGGATAATCAAGGCTGTGGACGAGACTCATGAAAACATCAACACAAGCACATGGTGACAGAATAGCATGTGGTGAACCGTAAACAAACGAGCACATGACAAGACAGAGGTGGGGCCAGGGATGCAGCAGCAGGAGGTTCACGCACATACATATTAAATAAGTCCTTTACATATAAGATATCAGGAGTTCATTATTAACCAATTTTAGTGTAAGAAGTATAATATTGTATTTTGACTGGAAATCACAACAGCCGTCCTGAGCCCATGAATTGGTTTTGTGGTGGGGGAGGAGCAACAGCATATTAGTCATGCTAGCATACCCGCCCCCTCTCTTTTTCTCTGATGTGATCAGGGCTCTGCTGTATACAGTGTGAGTGTGGTAGTGTTAAGTGTGGTGATGGGGGGGGGGATTAAAGTGCTGGTGGTTGTATACAGCAGAGCTGTGCGGTGTGTAGGCTACAGGGGGGATGTAGCTCAGGAAGCCTAATGAAAGTGGAGCTGAAAGGGATTTGATTGGTCGGATTGTGTCTGCACTGTGAGCAGATGGACGCTCTCTCACCCTCAGCCTGTGTCTGGTATTTAACACTGCGATGTGTGTGTGTGTGTGTGTGTGTGTGTGTGTGTGTGTGTGAGAGAGAGAGAGAGGGAGAGATGCTTACCCTCTGTCAATCTGTTGCCCAGTAGTGCTCTGAGAATCTGAACATGTATAGTGTTTTGGTGTCCAGAGACTCAGAGCTGTCAATACTTCAGCAGATTAACGGAGATCAGGAGTTGAGGAGAGTGGCAGCGGAACTCCTGATGGCCTGATGTGGGTAAAGGTCATTTCAGTGGTGCTCGGTGTAGTGTGTGTCCGTTATAGTGATTATGTGCACTTTATTTGTAAAAAAAAGTGCCACGTTGGTACTGATGGCTGTGTTTAGACTAGTCTGCGAAACCTCAGGTCGGATCTGGATGCTGGTTGAGCTGTTTTGGTTAAGCGTTGTGGTAGAATCAACTAGGTGACTATTGAGTTCCAGTGTTTTGTTAGCAATGTTATCCTTGTATCACTCAGGAAGTAAAATTTGGACTCCAGACCTATTATAACGACTGGAACAGTGAGAGGCTGAATAGAAACTGTGCTTCATTGTGGTATGTGATCCAGCTGTGTGGGATGTGGCCCAGGTTTAGGGCAGATCAGCGATGCTAGCTGGGATACGACAAGCCCAGCTAATGGTAAGTACTCACCTACCAGGCTAGGCCAGTGGTCTAAAGTCTAACACAAAATAACCAAACCATTGTGTCCCAAAAGTCTCCAGAACAGAGAGAAGGTCCATAAACAAATTGGGCTGTTGGCCTGAATGCCTGCAGATAAGCCAGTGGCAGCGCTGCACTATGTTGGCTGATGGTATCTGAGGTAAGTGGAAAAATATGTAAATATGACTTCTGGGTGAACCGTCCCTGTAAGTAGACTGTTATGAGTTGAACAGCTGTATTCAGACTCTCGTTTGTCTGTGCAAAACAAAGTCAGAAAACCTCAGACACCACTTCAGATGTGAGTAAAATGGTGTAAATGAGATTTTTGGGTGAACCAGTCCTTTAAATAGTGTAATGGTTGTTAACGTCCAGTACAGTCATCACTACTGACACTAAACACACAGTACAAAAGATGTGAAATGTGGTGAAAGTGTGGAAACTGTGAAAGTGTACACTTGATGGTGAAAGCAGCACTTGTGTGATGATCGTGAAAAGGTGATCACTAAGTTCAGTGAAGTGGAGCAGAAGAGATGCTGTTTAAGCGCTGACTGACCACATGCTAATAAACAGATCATCTGTGACCAGTGCAGTTACTTTCCCTAAACACAAAGCAGTTTATGCAAACACAGAACAGACAGAGAGACGGAGAGAGACACAAACAGAGAGAGAGAGAGATGGACAGAGACAACATACAGCGAGAGAGACACACAAATGGAGAGAGAGAGAGAGAGAGACGGACAGAGACAACATACAGCGAGAGAGAGAGACAGAGAAAGACATACAAAGAGAAAGACAGAAAGAGACACATACAGATGGAGAGACGGAGAGAGAAACATACAGAGGGAGAGACGGAGAGAGACATACAGATGGAGAGACGGTGAGACATACAGAGTCGGAGAGAGACATACAGAGAGTGAGACAGAGAGAGACACATACAGAAAGAGAGAGACATACAAAGAGTGAGACGGAGAGAGACATACAGAGAGAGAGATGGAGAGAGAGACACATACAGAGAGAGAGAGATGGAGAGAGAGACGTACAGAGATGGAGAGAGACAGAGAGACATACAGAGATGGAGAGAGACGCATACAAAGAGTGAGACAGAGAGACACATACAGAGAGAGAGAGATGGAGAGAGAGATACAGAGATGGAGAGAGACGCATACAAAGAGTGAGACGGAGAGACACATACATAGAGAGAGAGAGAGATGGAGAGAGAGACATACAGAGATGGAGAGAGAGAAATACAAAGAGTGAGACAGAGAGAGACATACAGAGAGAGAGAGAGATGGAGAGAGACGCATACAAAGAGTGAGACGGAGAGAGACAGAGAGAGACATACAGAGAGAGAGAGAGAGATGGAGAGAGACGCATACAAAGAGTGAGATGGAGAGAGACACATACAGAGAGAGAGAGAGAGACATACAAAGAGTGAGACAGAGAGAGACACATACAGAGACGGAGAGAGATGGAGAGAGACGCATACAAAGAGTGAGACGGAGAGAGACACATACAGAGAGAGAGACGGAGAGAGAGATGGAGAGAGAGACACATACAGAGAGAGAGAGATGGAGAAGGAGACGTACAGAGATGGAGAGAGACGCATACAAAGAGTGAGATAGAGAGAGACACATACAGAGAGAGAGAGAGAGAGACATACAGAGATGGAGAGAGACGCATACAAAGAGTGAGACAGAGAGAGACACATACAGAGACGGAGAGAAGAGAGGTAGA